>PQVD01000455.1:27590-53642 GCA_003012265.1 Setaria equina | reverse complement strand
TTATCTTCAAGAAAATATTTCTTGGTTCCTTGCCAAATGAAATTAATTGCGAAGAAGACAGAAGCAACTATACAATAATGTGAGAGGGAATTCATTGAACAGCACTAGCATTTAGAGGACAAAGGTCAAAAGTCAATAGCTGATACAACAGCTGGCATCCTCATAACATTCGTGACTTCTTCATTAAAGAGTAGTAGGTGTTGAACAAGCTAGCATTGCATTGTTTGTTAAGACATGATGTGGTATGCTGCTTTGCTCATACTTCTGGTTCGAGTTGCTGATGCTAAGGATGAAATAAGAAGACTTCCAGGAGCTGAGCACTTACAGCTAAACTTCAAGCATTACTCGGGCTACTTCCAAGTTTCCGATAATCATCACTTCCACTACTGGTAAGTTGTTCTTGGTTGTAAACTGCTCTTTCTAGTACTTCCTTCTTCCAAAATAACAGCCAGAATCTGAAGCTATCAAGGGACAAGGAGGCCATTTTGCCAGATTAGGCAAGCCATAAGCTCAAATGTTTCTCAGTTAGCTGCATTGAAAAGAGCTATTTCAGGTTTGTCGAATCACAGAAGAATGTAACAGTTGATCCATTGATTTTCTGGTTCAATGGAGGGCCTGGTTGTTCATCATTAGATGGCCTACTGAATGAAATGGGCCCATATCTTGTCAATGATGACGGAAAGACACTACGACTCAATCCCTTTTCATGGAATACGGTTCTCCTTTACAAATTATAGCTCACCTTAACAACGATCACTTTTCATGCTGTATAATTCAAACAATTAATCCAAAAAATTAACTAATGAAGAGTTAAGAAAGTGACAGCTCATTAATTACATTCACTTCAGATGGCTTCTATAGTTTACATAGAATCACCAGCTGGTGTCGGTTACTCATATACTAGCGATGGGAATATCCAAACTAATGATGATCAGGTACACCTTCACGATAATATTTCATAAACATGTAGTTCCTAACAGTTACTTTTGTTTTTTGTTTCGTGAGGAAAACTACGATTCACTTATACAACAGTGTACCCTTCTGTGGCATTTTTGTACATTCGTAACCTGAGTTTCTCCTAATTAATGTAATGTTCATGATCAGAAAGAGAAAGACAGAAGTCATTTAATATACTTTAATTATCAGAGTAGATAACAAGAAAAAAAAGATAAGCGAAGAATTTATACATGGCAAAGAATGAATTTTATAATTTTAACTCTCCATAGCTCGATCTAATTTTGCAAACGAAATGAAAATGCTGATTAGATTACATTCCGGAAGAGGCTTTCATCATGCATTCTTTTCTTCCAGTGCTATTTGGATAACCTACCAGATGGTGGAGTATTAAAATTATTCAAACAAAGATTTGAAAAAGTAAAAAAAAAACATGAAAATATATTATTTGGCGCTTCTTGCCGCTCATTCGTACCTTTCTTACCATGCAACAGCATTTAATGAAAAGGAAATAGCTAAGTATGGTGCCGATCAAAAATTTATTCTAAAAAATTTAAATTATGACTAGTTACTTTAGACTGCAACAGAAAATTATGCTGCAATCAAAGGATTTTTCGAAAAGTTCCCGCAGTTCCTCAATCATTCCGTCTATATCATGGGAGAAAGCTATGGTGGTATTTATGTACCAACGCTCACCGTTCGTGTTCTACGCGGTCTCGAACAATTCCCGATAAATCTGAAGGTTTTATCACTGTGTCTTTTACTTTTTTTATCTCACTCTCGAGAATATTTTTCAATTTGTAATCACTTTTGTATTGTTTAGAGGTGAATTAAGCGATAATTAACAGACTTGTTATCATTATTATGATGAATCGAGCAATTGGGTAGACAAGTAAACTGAGTGAGTAATTATTCCAAATAGAGCATTTCGAGAATCAGACTTCATTAAAGGATTTTTAGGGGATTGCACTTGGAAATGGATTCGTGAACGAAATGATGAACATCGCTACAGCGATACAATTCGCCTACAATCATGGCCTTATTGATGAGAAAACGTGGCATACACTTGAAATGGAATGTTGTCAAGGCTGTATGGACACGTGTGACATATCAGCTATCTCTCAGAAACAGTGCACAACCATGGCTAGTATTTGTTCTCCTTCTTTGGAACTTCTAGAATTCGTTCCTTAAAGTGATTCAACTCGTTATCTTTTAAAATGAAATTGAAGACATCAGGAACAATTTAAAATTTTATTAGCTGAAAAATGAGACAAACAATGAACCGAGAAATTTCTAAGCGGTACCAATCAGTGTTTTTTATTACTGTACTTTGAATTCTTTTCTTTAAGTTCTAGAGAGAATTTTTTAAAGGTTGGAGAATTTTTTAAATTTATATGGTCTGGTGAACTAAACCCATATGATTTATATCGTGATTGTGATCCAAATCCCGAACGAAACAGAGTTCGGTTAAATGCTATGAAATTTGGCCTCTCTTCTCCACCTTTTATCCCTCTTAATGACAGAATGATCGAGTGGGAGCCACGAAAACCAGCTTCAGCTTATCGAAAGGTAAGTTTACTTATTAGTAGCCAAAAGTTTCCTTTTTATTTTTATCACATCTGTCTTCGAATTTTCGAGTTTTCTTATTCACAGAATTTGTCTTTTAAAGAACAAAAATAAGTTTCGGAAATCGCAATCTTCTCGAACTTTTAAATGTCCTGTTCATAAGTTATTTTATTCCTGCAAATTTCTTTGCAAGCATCACTTCTATTTCAGCATATCGGACCTCTTTTCGCATCTGTGCCGTGTTTGAATGATTCGGCAATGGTTCGTTACATGAACCGTGCTGAAGTTCGTCGTGCATTGCATATTCCACAAAACTTAACAGAGTGGGATGTGTGTAGCGATCAGGTAAGTACAGTCCCACAAATTTGACAGTTCCTTTTCCAAAAAATTCGGACGGAATTTTGTATTAAAGTTCAAATTAGGTTTTAATTTCTTCCTGAAAGAAATAGTTGGAGCTAAAACTGGTAATTGCAGGTCACGGAATCATATGAGAAAATATACAGGAATATGGGGCCTTTCATAAAAGAAATAATCCAGGATAAAGTTCGGGTGTTACTGTATTATGGTGATACTGATATAGCGTGCAATTTTCTGATGGGTCAACAATTTTCTGCTGCTCTCAATTTACCGGTGTGGTTTTGAAATATATGGTTAAAAATATTGATACCTAACTTTAATTAAAAGTGCAAATCATAAGGTAATGTGAACTAGGCTGGATGAAGCATTATGAAATGACTTTTATCATATTATGCCTTATCAAGTCATTNNAAAGGAGAAGTATTTTCAGGTAAAACGGTCCAAGAAACCGTGGTATTTCGACTCTCAGATTGCTGGCTTCATAAATCTCTACAAAGGTCTCACCTTCCTGACTATTCGCGGTGCTGGACACATGGCACCGCAATGGCGTGCACCGCAAATGCATTATGTTATCCAGCAGTTCATCAACAATCAACCGATCTAAAAAGGACTTTTCGTACTTCAATTCAAAATGTTATATTATTGATGTGATTTTAAGTTTTTTATCGATAAAATAAAATAATTTCACCAAATCTTTTTGAATTTTTGAATTCATTAATGTTCGATGAAAAATCAGTACAGTATATTTTCACTTTTTTTTCTTACAAAAATGAATTTTTCAACTTTTGGTCACATCATTACTTCAATTATGTTCCAGTCCTACAAGTAAAAGAAAATAAAATCCATTTAGTATGTGATTTGATAACTGCTTTTCATGCATGTTTAGGGACCAAGTTTAGCACTTTATTATTAAATGGTTCTGTAGCTGTACTCAATTCGTAATAGATCAATAAGTTTATAATTAGTTATAGCAGTAGAGAGTTGAGATTCATACGCTTGAAACTTAGCTTATTAAGCAATCTAAATTCTATTACATTCTCTCATATTCTCATATAGTTCTTAAATTTGTATTAAAAACAAAAAATGCTTTAGTCATAGTGGCAATAATTATTGGTTCATTTAAAACAAGTATTTCAGTTCTTCCATCAAGCTGAGTGGTTTAATTAACTTTGTTTAAATGAATAGTTTGCAAATTGACTACTCAGAACTTCGAAAGTGATGTTTATATCGAGTTAGGTGCTATTTAACTAATTATAATTATGATGAGTACACACTGAGTCAGTCGCACACTTCAGTAATTCAACTTGGTAAATGAATTTATTATGTGCCAGCAAAGAACAATGCAGAAAGGCAAATTAATTAAGTGACGGCGAATTAAAAATGAATTAAAGTGCCACTGGATAAGATATTTCATCGAACTAGAAACTCGTTCAGTTTGGCCTTAGTTGAAATCACTCAGCACAATGATAATTCTTCCACAGTGAAATTTCTTTTAATGCATCCAATTGAATTTAAACATTTTGAATTAAGCCAGTTTCCACGTCATCACATTTAAACTGAAATTGATTGGTTCCCAGGTATTCACATTTACAATGAAAAAAGAGAATGTTCAGTTTGGTCAGTTCAATTCCTGGAAGCATTCCAATCCAGAAATTTTATGGATAATCTCAGCCTATCACTCAACAGTATTATAATCAAGGCCATATAATATTAAGTATGCTTATGCTATCTCCGCCACGTTAGCTCTAATATGCTACCAATTGCCGACTGAATCCTTCCATCATTAGCTACTTTCTTTCTATTTTTCTACTACTATCGGTGCAAATTTTAAGCAATTAAATCAGAGATAGATCAAGTAGGTGCTTGAAACAAGAAATATCTCAGCTTGATTCTGTACAGTGAGGCAGTAAATATTGTATCCCAATCAAATGGATCAATTTTATATTGAGCTGTTACGTTCATTACGTTAAATCGCACAGCTGCACTCTTGGAATATTTCGGCAATATCATTCTAAATGTTGGCTCTGCCTTATAATCCATCCAGTAATTTGTTTGTGTTCAATTATTTTCAACTCTTAAGTGTCTGCCATTTAATGATGCAGCATTTCGAAATGAATATTGAAATTTAAAAAATTAAGAAATTTTTTAAAAACATTCTTCAAAAATGTGAATTATCGGATACATTGAGATTCAAATGTGCGAAAATATTTAAATGAATTTATTAAAATAATGACCGGACTAACAACATTGGTTCTGATATATGCGGGATACAGAATAGGCTGAGGAATATAATATAAATAGTTTTCAACTTCAATCAAGTTTTGATATCCAAGTCCTTATTATATTTAAATTGTGCTTAAAGAGTTCATAATAACATGTTGCTGCTTACATTACAACAGGTTATCTGATTAGTTTGGAAAAAATGCTTGAGAAAATCTTGATGGAAAGTAAGCGTGATCCAAATTTGTCTGTTTTATGTACTTCAGAAATTTGAAACTAGGTTGGAATTGATAAAAAACCAGATCATCAAAGTCTCGATTTTTTTCCAATGAAAATTCGTACATAATTAACGGAAATTAATAATTAGACAATTTGTGGTAATTCGCAACTTTTCAAAGCTGTGACTAAAATTCTTCAATAGCTCTGATTGAAACGAACTATGTCATTAAAATTCAAAATTTTTTCAAGAACTTGTTCTCGCCATATTATTCACAAAAAAAAAAGTTGAACAGGAAAGGAGCAGTGTGAAGAAGTGCTTACTTTCCTGAAGTTGTAAATAAACGAAAAAAGTTGAATTAAACTTGTTACGGAAAAATATGTAACTGGGAACATTTGCTTTCTTATCTAACTTTAAATCTTTCTATTGAAGGAAACATTAACAAGCCAATGATAAACCAAGTCATGACCACCCAATTCATCAACATTCTTCAATTTTGCATTTACAAAATTCAACCTTAATGTTTTTAATGACTCTGTGTAATTTAGAGTCGTTAACTTTTAGAGTTTCGTTAACTATATTATTAAAATTAGTGAAAACGAAGTGTTTTTACGCATCTGTTGCATTTAGAGAATCACTAATATCCTCTCAATTGAGACTGAATTCCCTAAGATTTGATATTATTGCCATTGTCGTCGCGAGCTTAAGTTTGAAACATTTTGTCTTCAGATTCATTACGTTTCTAAGTCGTATCCTTCTTGATTTTGTACATGTACTTACTACTATCCGTTTCAGTTTTTTGTACCACTCATCAATATTCTTAGCGTAAGGACAGAAAATAATGATTCCTGGAATTTAAAAGATTTCATTCATTCCCATTCAAATCAAAACTTGTTAAACTTATCACTTATCAACTGATTTTATTTAACACACTGTAATCAGTGGATACAGTTGATTGATCCGTATCAGTTCAACTAAATAACATGGAAAAATAACAATCTGGTTCACTGCCCTAAACTAAGCTTTATGTCTTCAGGAGCACACAAGGCTACTGAAAACATCTGCACCGAGGTGACGCGGGGTCCAATCCCTTCGCTTCTCTCACAGAACTGCCCCCTTCCCAAGATAACATCGTTTGTCAATAAGTTCTTGCAAACAAATTCATGTCACAATTTGCGGCCCCTCAAAACCTAATGACAAAATATTGCGACGAAAAAGGATGCAGTAGACAGGAATAGAAATGTAAGAACAGAATGGAAATGGTTGCAGGGAAAAGGATATATATGAAAGATAAGAGTAAAGAATCAGGAGAAGTCGCGAAGAAGGAGTAATATTACTCCTTGAGGAGGGAAAGAAATGCTATAGTATATATCGGAGGAGGGAGCGCAATTTGGCGTTGCGTCAATTGCGCGATTCATTTTGTAATTTTCTGTGTAGGTGCTGAATTCGCTGTTTGCTGAATTTTAGTGGAACTTGTATTTGTTTGAGAAGTAAACAAGCTGAGCATTGTGATATCAGTGAGGAGAAATGAATGTGCATAGTCAGCCGAGACACTGTACAAAGGACTCCCTATGATCTCCATCAAGGTGAGAATTTTCTTCGTCCACCGAGAATAATTTATTGGGCAAATCTAAGTCAGCTAAATTCGTCAATTTTCACTGAAACTTGATTGAAACTTTCGCAGAGTCTATCTTAATATTATCGTCGAAGTTATTCAGTGAATGTGGTGTACAGATGATATGATTGTTATGCAAACCACGTTGTTTTATGACCTGTATAGATTAAGGCGCAAATTTTCAGCATCGCCAAAAGAAACATTTGCCGCGGATATCGTCAACTCCACTAGATCTCAAGTCCTACGATAGTGTTGTCGCTCAAAATGGCAAAATTTCCACGCGACACAACGGTTATTTTTGAAGCCTAACTAAAAGTGTTTCTTCCTTTAGTAGTAATTAAATAGGATTACTTCTTAAATACAATACTGGAGAAAATAATTCTATATAATCACTGATATTTCTAAGAATAAAAGAAATGTTTATTGAGATAACAGTTGCAGCCAAGGAAAGTAGATCTTGTCATCAGTTTTGACATTTGTATAATTTAGAAAATATTCCCGGTTCGAGTCTTTCACCACGTTATTTCTTATGGCACAACATAATGGGTAATAGTGCTCGCTCGGGTTTGCTCAAGTGCAACCTTCAGCGACATGTAATCGAAAAAAGAATGAAGTATCTTAGGTAAGTGCGGTATTCATATATTTAATAACTACATTTGATTCGTTCCAGTTTGTATGCAACACAACTTACTACTGTTCGAGTGTTTAAAATTTGGTCTCTAATTTACATTTTACTGAAGTTTAGAATCAGCTGGCGTCATCAGATTCCATTTACCTCATCACTGGCATCAGGTGTTCACAGCATGGACGTGGACCCAGTTAATAACCGCTAGTACGTTTTCTCTTTTCTCTTTTGATTGAGTTTATTTTTTCAAACGTTGAATATGAAATATATAAGAGTTATGTATATTTTTCATCTTGAATAGTGATATTGAGCTGTTTATTTCTCTCTTACATCCTGAAAATTTTTCAAAATAAATGAAGTAAATTTAGTTAAGTTTCAAAGAGTAATTATAAGTTGCGGATTGGTAATTATAAATTAACTTTATAACAGGTTTTACTTATGACTATGATAGCAAATAGAAAGCCATGATTTTCAAATCTTAGATTAATGTAAAAGTGAAACTTACAGCTTGTTGTGTGGTGCAGCTCGTGGTGAAATATCCATCGTAGACTTGGAAAGACCATTTCCAACCGATAGCAGGAGTCGGGTGGAGCATGCTGTTACTCCGTGTCGCGCAGCATGGTCCGTTCACTTTATGGAAAGGCCATAAAAAAGTTATTTTGACGTTTTTTTCTTTTTGTGAGCTCATTTTCTATCTGTTTCCATTTCTTTACAGACGTGTGTTTGTATTAATTTAGAATTGTTTTTCCTTTTTTTCCAGTTTACATGGGTCTTTGATAACTTACTGTCAATGGTATCCGCAGGACACAAGCACATTTATATCATCAGATAGAGTTGGAAAAGTGAAAGTTGGTTTTTATTGCGAAAATTATTCACAAACTTACTTTTTGGAAATTCTGACTTTTGCTGGAATTTTTTCTGATTGGATGCAATTCGTTTGTGTTATTCCACTGGAAATTCCCCAGCAGTTTTGCAGTTTTTTTCTCCCAGATGCGAATCATTTCTATCCTTTATCTGGTTTTGCACTTTTTATCTTCTTTACATAACCAGGCAGAATATGAGCAGAAATTTAACTGGTATCCTGATCATTTCAAAATGAAGCGTGTGTCAAATAACAAACATTTATTTGTAAAATAATATATTCAAGGATTATTGAATTTCTTTATTTGGGTGTTTGTAGTATCCCGGAAAAATAAGTGAATCTTCAAATTTCAGAAATGCTATTAATGTAAAATTATATTTTTTATTCAAAGATATCTTTATTTTCCAATTTTCAAGTATCATTATTAATGGTTTAGCTGTGGGACGCTAATAAATCTGAAGTCGTAGACGAATATTTTTTTGACAACGAAATAACAGAAATGCATTGGTGTAATGCTGTTGTGCGAAATCCACTAATAGCGGTAGCAAATTTGACCTCAAATGTTATACTTATTGACCCCAGGTAGGTCACATCCTGCTTCTATTTAAAAAAGTAATTTTATATTTAGTGTAGGTTTTGCCATCAGTTGTATTTTGGAATATTAAGTGAAAATGAAGAAACAAATGGTTGCTACAGTTACGAAGATTAAATTTAAAACCAGAAACAGCGAAGTTATATAATGTTTTACAAACTGCAATTTCATAGTCAGTTAAAATTCTCCTTGATTATAATTAGTCTTGGCACTTTTCACTTCACAATCTTAACTCACGTGCGAAGCCATATACTTTTCAGAACTGGTGACTCTTCACAGAACTTAAGGTGGCCAAATGAGCGGGTTTCATCAGTAAGGTGGTCCTTAGAGAATGGGAACATTTTAACTACCGGTTGCGTTCGCGGGAACATTGTGGTCTGGGATGTCAGGTGAGAAATCGAATTCTAGATAATTTGAAGTGATTTTCTGCATTTTCCTGGCTCTATAGTGGCATTCCTGTCACCTTCGCGAGACATTTCTTCAGATTGAGCCTCGTTATATCCCATTATGTTATCAAGTGCTGGATGCTGAAGTATTCCTTCACTAGCAGTAACGATTAAAATATGAGAAATTTGAGAAAAAAACAATCCACTTATGTTAGGCAGGTTTTTTTTGCTGAGAACAGTGAATTTTTGTTTTTGCTGTATTCACTTTCGAAGTCATTTGCAGAAGTGCGAGGAGTCAGTTAATGACTGTGACGCCTTCTAGTAGATTTTCATGCCATTGTAAAGATTCTGGTGCTGAATGTATCAGTGGTTTAAGATTTTCAAAAGATGGACTGTACCTAGTCTCTTTGTCACTCAATCATACTTTTACTGTCTGGCGAGCTCACACGATGGAAGTAATTAACCGCGTTTGGGTATTTTTTTTTTGGATTTCTAAAACTCAAAACATGTTTCATCTCCAATTCAGTTCATTCCATTTTATCACACAGTTATTAAAAAAGTCATTTAGATGGAAAAATAATGAGTTTTACAATATATCCAATTTTTATCACTTACACTAACTTACTTCCCTTCTTAATTGAGATTAAATGATTGAAGAATCTGGTGGGTAAAGATTTATTTTTAGTTACCTCAGGAATACACTACCAAAATTGCCCCATCTATTCGTTTCGACATCTGTTCGGATGATGGAGTACTACGGGCTTGCACGCCTGTGGGTGATGAGGTTCTGATTTTAACTCTAGATAAGAAGGATCATGAAAACTTTCGCGTCCTTCTCGTCGGTCATTTTCAACGAGTCAATGCATGTGTATATCGACAAAAGTATAATCAGGTTGGTAAATGGTATAGTTACGTTAAATTTTTTGGAAAATAAAACTTGAGGGTATTTAAAAGTTCCAGAACTGCGTTAAATATTAAATTGCTTGCTTATTACTGAACTTATCTATCATGCAGGTTATTAGTTCTGGAAATGATCGCATGATCCATATCTGGAGCCCAGATATGGATGAGCAGCTTCCAGATCAACAGCTCGAACAAGTGTTACGGTTGCAAGAGGATCGCTGGAGTGATGAAGAAGAAGGACCAGGACCCAGTCATATGTAATACGACAGCAGAATCACTTTTGGCTGCAGTAAATCTTTCTTTTTCTTGTATTTACAGGTGTTTAAACTTAAAAATCTATAAGAAACTGGTATCTAAATATGGTGTGTTAAACATAAGCAGTAATTAATTGCTATTCTGATCATTTGGCTTCCACCGTCTTACTTTATCATTATTTATTTTAAATCCTTGAAAAATTTTTGTCTATTTTTTAGTTGCCCTGTTATAGTTCTGTTACAAAGTTGTCGTGTAATTCAATTTCTGTTACATATGAATAGTCTATGAATGAAGAAATGGAAACCAGTCCAGTAACAAATTTTCATTATCGAGAAGTCAGTCCAGTGCTCATTACCTCATTTTTTTCTACCAAAGTACTAGCAGAATAAAGTTTCCTCAAAATACTAATAGTAATTGCTTTCGAAC
Organism: Setaria equina; assembly: GCA_003012265.1. Lineage (NCBI taxonomy): Eukaryota > Metazoa > Nematoda > Chromadorea > Rhabditida > Setariidae > Setaria > Setaria equina. The sequence goes on along the minus strand of PQVD01000455.1, from coordinate 42,664 downwards.
GGTTGACTCACTTCAAATTATAATACTAAATTTTTCCTTATAGCTTGAAGTTTAGAGATCGAAAGAACAAGAATTCTCTCCACAGTTATTGTCAGTGTTTTAGGGAAGATACCTTGCAAGTTTCTGTTGAAATAGCCTCTTATCTAGGTTTCCCTTTTTTAATCTGAGATGCTTGAAAATATAACCAAGTTATTTTCCATTCTCCTTCCCTCATAGCTGTATCATCATATAGGCATCAGTTTTTAAATTTGGAATCATAGAATAATAAGTTTCAAGACATAAGTTGATTTTCTGTCTATTTTCACTTTCTTTTAATAATTTTTAATTGTTTCCAACTACTCCAAAAATGGAAAAAAAAACACTTATTGTTCAGTTCAATGTTTATTTCTTCATTTATTTTTCACTTTGAGGCAATTTTTGAACGAAAATATTTGACATCGTTCAAAACAGGATTTTTTTTTTGATCCTGTTGTACAGGAAATTTCTTATCGAATATTTTTAGAAAAAAAATTTTGTCAGAAAAAAACATATTACAAGAGTTTAGCCTCACATAAAAGGTATAAAAAAAGTGTGGAATTGAATTCATTAGTTTTATTTGCCTCTCGTTAGATTCATAAACTTGTAAAACTTGTAAGTGTGGCAGCATTAAGGACTTAATTTAATTCTGTTTCTGGATAAGTTAAATCATGAACTGGTCTTTGATAGTGAGTCGTGTCAAATTATTTAGATTATTTCCGCAACCACAGCATTTTGCACTACAAATTAACAAAAACAGTAACTTTGTCTTAACCAAGTGAGCTTTTCCTGACTTGTTCAAGTGCCCTCATCAAGACTTACTATATAACTAATATACTTGATTATTATTGTTGACCATCGTTGCTAAATAATCTGTTCAACTTAATTAATACAGTCGAGTCATTTCTAATAAGAAAAGCGCACGTATGGCAAAGTTCCAAAATGCTGAGAAAGGTGAACTATCCTTTTCCTCCCTCTCCGATGGAATCAGGTAGAAATCTTACGATTACTGGAAAAATCAAACTTATCAAGAATTTTCCATCAACGTTAATTTAATTATGGCAGGAATTTGACAGTGGAATATTTTCAGGATGTTTAGCGGTCTGCTGCAGAATTCGTAAGTGATTTTAAACAAAATAACTGAAAGCTTTCCACACGTTGGTGTTAGTCGGTCATTCGAGCATTCAGAAAACAGAAGCAAGCAATTGAACAGATGGGGTCAACCTGAAAGTTATTCCGTTAGAAGAAATCTCTATACTTTATTTAGCAAAAGTGATCAAGTATTTTTCACAGGGTTTATCTGTAAAATTGATCTAAATAGAATCATCTGGAAAGTGAATCAGTAAATTATTCGATCCCATATTCCCCAAATTCACTATAATGATTAACGGAATTTTGCGACCTGTCTCAGTAGTATTAATGATTGCTCTTCTAAGCTCAGTGATATGATGCAATTAATGGAATGAAAGGAAATGGTTTTGCGCAGGATCCTATTTTTTCAACGAAATGCTTACGGTAACAGTGACTGAGAATGGCTTTGATTTTTTCTTGATAAGATGATTAGCGTCACAAGCATTGTCAATGTTTCCTCATCTTTAATGGATTAATCGGTTTTGAAGGTGCCAAATTTATCGCTTTTTGAATCATCGTAGTAGCAGTTCTAGAATGTGAAGAGATCATGAAGAGACTGCAAAGAGCATAATTTTTGTTTTATAATTTTTGATTAGTTAATTTAAATTTGTCAGCTATTTTTATTTATAAATAGTACGATTTCATAATCTCGTATAATTTTTCTCTATCGATATATTTGAGAGAGAAGAAAAACGAGACGAGAGACAGGTAATGTGATTTAATATAAAGTATTTTAAGTTTGATTATGAATTTTTTTAAAAGTATTTTCTCAACACCTAAATCTTACACAAAAAAATGAGTGAACATGGCAAATGACAAAAACTGAATAGTTTACTTGTGTCACTTAAGAAAATATTCAGAATTTACACTGTTTTAATAGTAGAGGTTGCATTCATCGGAACGGTTGACATGGTTACGGAATTTGATACTGTTGCTGTTGTCATTGGTTCCCTAGAACATTCTTTACTGTAGAAAATTTTTGAGACATTACTAGTACAAATAGAAATGGGAAGAATATTCTTCATTTGGGATTAGATTTCAAAATTAGTTACCCTGCAGATATTTATTAAAGTAATATCATTTTATTGTTCGATCATTGAAATTCAGTGCAATTTCATTTGTTAATTTGCAAGAACTTAGAGAAAAAGCCCTAAAAGAAAAAGTATACATAAAGTCGAGGAAACTAATGGTTTTACCAGTTTTAAATTTTAACTTTTTTTGTACCAAAATATAATACACTCACGGATAGGGATCAGAAGGCTTATGCTGCAAAAATACAATCAGAATCACTACTATTAACACAATAAAGATTATCAGTGAGCTGAGATAAAACCGCCGTTGTCCCTTCGTCAAATTCCACCACCAAATTTTCAACTTAAAAGATGCCGAATCAATGTAATTTTCTGCAAACCTACAAAGGTCCAATAATTGAAAATTCGACAAATTGACTGTTGCAAGGAAAATTTCTTAACGAATAAAAAGTAACAAAAGATAATTTACAGAAAGCTGCAGTGATAGTTAAAAATAAATCTTAAATAAACAACTTTATCATTGTTTGGAAAAAGGTCTCACCTGTTTGAAGCATCAGCGATGTTATTGTAGTTAGACATCTCAACTGTATCATTTTCATGCACTGGTTGAATCATCCTTCCTTTACTAATAATATAAACTGAATTAAAACTATCTCAGTAAAAACTACAAGAAATTTCTATCCTGCAATCTCCTCATACTGTATCGAATTTACTGTAAATCATAAATACACTCCAGTTATCAAATGATTTGCACAGATCCCTATATTTAGCACTTTATTGGGAGTTTAATGTGCCAACATTTATCACATATTTCAATTTTGCAGCAAACCGAACCAAATTAGAAACATTTAAACTGTCCGTCCGTCCTAATACTTGCCTCCCTTTTATAGGGATTATTTTCACATAACCTTTATTATGAATGAATCTAAAACAAAAAACCGTTAGTATAGCAAAAGATTATTAACTGCTAAATTTCAGATCATCCGTTAATTTAGTTGCCGAAATCTGAAGTGATAACGATAATGAGATGCTGAATAATATCACTACAATACATTGGAGTAGATAACTTCTTCGTATCTTTCAACTTTGGTAAAATTTCATCCCAAAATGTGCAGAAATAAATAGAAATAAAATCAACAAGCATAATAATAAATTTCAAGCACGAAATGGGAAAGATGCACAAAGGAAATGCTATTGCCCACTGTGCTGATAAGGGTGATAAATTCAGTGTTATTTGCACAATGACTGCTAGCTTCTCATTTCCAAAACAGTTTTATCTTCATGATAAGCTAATGAGAAAATGATTCTATTAAAATTTACAAGGCAAAAAAAAAACTATTATTGGTTGATTCTCCGAGTCTCTTTTCTGTCTTTTAGAAAATTGAATTTCTTTTTTCTGAAATCAGAATCTTTTTTAAATTATTTACGTCCACGAATTCATTCCGCAATTTGAGCTATCCATTTTAGCGTTGGGATCAAAACTTGCTAACTTGACGTTATTACTTGTTATTGCTAATGTTTCAATGTCTGTTAAGTTCACTGCATGAAATATGTAAATTCACCACACTACGGTAGCTGAGACTTCATAAAATGATAAAATGTCAACAGATAGTTAACCATTAATTACATAAATCATCACAGAAAAGATCATAGGCATAAGCAAATCAGACATGAACGAAAAATTCATAAAACATTTAATCGTTACTTTACTCTCCACCAGTATTCCAATCTGAAATACTTTGACCATTCTGACAGCGCAAAACTTGAATGATAATTAAGTCGATAACTGAAACTGAATTCGAATTCAGGACAGAAATATGACGTTGAATAATGAAAAGAAAAGCATTTTGTAATTGAGAAATGAATAGTAAATTGGAGATGGCAGACGGAAAATCTGAATACAAATTAGAGAGGAAAGGAAGCATATGCATTTAATTACACTAAAAATGCTTCCGAGAGACTTGATGATTGTAAATTCGTGTAATGTGGATAATATCAGAAATCAATTAACATCTTATACAAGATGAGTGCTGCTTTATTAACTGGAAAAAAAAAAAAATTCATTCATCTTTCAAATGTCTTCTTCATAAAAATAAGTTTTGGACTTATTGGTTCTAAAGCACTACCGATGTCTGCATTTAACTGGAGCGTTTTTTTCTTTTTTTTTTTACTACACCTAATATAACGAGTAGTAACAAATTTAATAAAAATAAAATTAAAACTGAGCTTATTTATCATCTGCAAAATATGAGATAATTCTGATAAATATTTAAGGTAAAATAGCGCCACTGATTAACAATCTCATTAGTTCTGATGTGAAATATTATATGTTAGCGATTACAAAAAAAATCTTATAACCATCGTGGATGCAATTTTAACCCGTAACGATAACTGCTTGATTAAAACCTAGATTGACTTCAAACCTTAAATAATACTAGTACTAACTGTGATTTGAATTCTCAAAAACGATTGTAATTTTAAACCTCAAATAATATCAGAGAATGAAATGTCAACTATTTAATCACAAAATGCGATTCTACCTTCAAAACATTATGGTACTATGTTATCTTGATTTTTAAATTACAATATCAACTTATATGCTTTCAACACTTAAATAACACCGTGCCATGTGATTTCAATTCTTAGATAATGTTACAGAATGTAATTTTAATTCTTAAATAATGATACAATGTATTCTCAAACACTTAACTACTCGTAATTAAAATACATGATTTTAACTTTTAAAATATGCCAGCAGTGCAATTTAACTGCATCGTTTCAACTTTTATATATACTGCACTAGTTTCGTTTGTATTTTCCTGTTTTCAACATTTTAATTTTAAAATTTTTTTAAATAACTCAAATTTCAATCTCATATTCTATAATTTAAACCATTATACAATGTCATACGATGCCATTTTAGCTCTTACTACCATCCTCCGTTACTTTGATCTCTAAAGAATTTCTTACAGTATATTTTTAATTTCTAAATGACCACACCTACGAATTTGAACGCTTAATAAATGATTGAATGTTACTCTAGCTCCTTAATTGCTAGAGGGCAGTTAGAATATGAATTCAGCCTAAAAATAATGTCATAGATTCATCCCTTAAGTAATGCCTAACTCATGAACAGTACTGCAATATTTGATTTTAACTCTTAAAAAAGTCATATCTATACGATTTTGACCACTAAACGATATCATATGTGATTTTCGCAGAGAACATAACAGGCCAAGTCAAAACGAAAAAAAAAAAAATAGTAGCACTTCCTACACTTGTTCTTCATAATTTCTACATTCCATAAGACAAATAGCATCTTATTTTATACCGACGACCAATCCGCAATGGTTTACTTACTTCAATAAATTTTATTTTTTAATCCAAGACTTTTTGGCAATAGCTAGTTTTCTATCAATTACAACGGTCATCCACTCGACCAGTTTCTCGGAAGAAGAGCAAATTATCCATCTCACTACCACAACGAAATATAAAACAAGGACTGATGGAGTCATGGAATCGAAAAAGCTGAAAATCACTTCAGCTATTTATTATTTTCAGTGATCACGGCATTTAAAAAAATAACAGAAAGAGTTCAGGGATTATGATGTTCACTTACAAAATACAACCTCGATAGTTATCATATCAAAGACGACATAAAACAGCAAACAGTATCACTTATAGAACGAAATTCACTAATAAATAACATGGAAGCATATATTTCTCAAATTTTTTTTACAGATTCTATGCAAAAAAATGTTTAAGACAAGATAGGGATACACATGATTCGTAATGTTACTAAACGAATAAGAGAAATAAGAACAAGATATTCATATTTGACATATAATTGAATTGGAGCCATCACAACTATCACAAACTTAAGTACAGAAGGAAAAATTTCATAAACACATTTAAAAAATCAGTAGGAATAATTCTACGATTAAATTTTCTTTATGTGTTTGAAACTTTACCCAATAAGAGAACTCAATCTGATTAACACAAGACATACTTGAACTTGATCAATATCAGCACATTTTCAGTTTAGTAGAATCTAAATTTCTCAACATTAATCGCAAAAAATTTAAAAAGGAATGATAGTAAGAACAATATAAATATCATGCAAAAACAAACAGTAGAAAAGCAAAAGAAGGATGAGAAATTAAACATATAAATAAAAGATTAACGTATCCAGCTAAATGCAATTTTACAGTAGAGTCGTTTTTTCTTTCCCCAGCTTTTTTTTTTCCCCCATTTTCTTATTCTTTGACGGAAAATTTTTTCTCCTAGCAATATTTGATATAAGGCAGGTTATCAATAGTACATGTGAATCGCATGGACCTGCCTAAATATGAAAATTACTTTCAAAGCAATTTTTCGATCTTGAAAGATTTTCCACCAAAAACTGAAGCTGCGGTGACATCAAAGTCCGGATAACGAACTCCAAGTTTTCCCGTCAAATCTGATCACCCATTGCAACTTTATTCGTCTGAAAATGAAAGAAAAACAAAAAAAAACTTCGGTTTGGCTTAGTGAATTCTTGTCTTCTACTTTCGAAACAATAAAACAAGAGATACAGTCTTAAGTCTCGAACTTGGCTTTTGGGGTTCTTATCCAGAAAGTGAAGATATTGTTCTTAGCAATATATGAAAGTGCTGGTGTTTTCTGATATAATTTCTGAGATAAAGTAGAAACTTTATTAAATATTTAAATTTCATTCCTTATCCAGATTGAAATTCTGAAAGTAGTCAACCAAGAACAAGGGGATATGCAAATACTGAAACCGCATTCCCAACCGAAGATCTCTCGAAAAAATAATATTGCATTTTACCTGGACAATGCCAATAATCATTCCAAAAAGACCAATAGCAGAAGCAAAAATCTCAATAATTAAAATTTTCACAAACAAGGCCGGGTTTGCAGCATCTGCCAAAGCTGCACCGCTGCCCACAATGCCTGAATTTAATATACTTTTGAAACCTACAATACGGAAGAACTGTGCAGATATTTCACTGGATGAACTTAAACATGTAATCTAAGGAAGGACAATGCTTCAGTGGTTTCATTGTAAATAAGCTTAAAAGTCTATTCGATGCTTCCCATATAACGAGTTATGATAGGCTGGTTTTTTAGGAGAAAAACTAACCTATGGTTAAACCACATACAAAATTGCTAAAACCGACAGTAAGTCCACCACCGAAAATCATATACCCACTGGCGATATTTTTGGACAGCACCACATCTGATGCAATTGCTCGATTGAAACTCTATAAAACATGTCGTTTGTAACTGAAGATCTCTCCACCGAATGTAAAATCAACATAGAAAATACAATAAGCAATTCAAAATTGCTAAAGAATTGTTACAAAAAATAAAAGTTATTACAAGTTGCTGTTGTTCCCTTCTTTAAGTCTCATATTCTGAGAAAAAGAAAATCCCTAAAAATATAACTAATTTTAACCACTCCCGAATTTTGGAAAGTATATATACATAATCTTTCTAAGATATATACAGATATGTATGTTGAAAGTCATCCAGCGATCCTTTGCCTTAGTTTTCTGGATAGCTAATTCAAAAAGCACAAGATCCAATCCAACCAAATGATACCAAATTTGAGTTCTCATCTTTTATGTCTATTACACATACACAAAAATAGAAGAAAGGACTACCGAGAAGAGAGAAACCAGAATATTTTGTACATAAAATGAAATAATTCCTTTTCAGTGGCTTCGATACTTTAATCTTATTTCAGTAAACTTAAAAAAAAAACATACATGAATTTTTCCAAGGAATACAAATGCCATTATGATGCCGAAGATAGCAACCGCTTCACAAAATATGATTGAAACTAAATTTTTGGTTCTAATGCGAGGTGCTTTCACACCACCACCCAAAATTGATGCTCCAGTTGTGAATATTCCCCTGAAAAATTCTTTCAAAGATTAGAGAAAATGAGTTAATTCCCATCTTAAAGTAGGGATTTCAAACTACTTATGACAAATGAACTTTGCAGAGCACTGAAAGATATAACTGACAATGACATACCAGCCAGCTCCCAAAACAGATAATGACAATGAGCAAGCAATGCCCAAAGCGGCCCACATGTGCGGTGATGTGGAGGTCAGGAACCAACCAATGTCAAAGCGATACCCTTGCTCAGTGAACATGAAGTAAAATACTGCAAGAGTGCAAAATTCAAATTCAGTACTCTCAAATTCACCGTCCTAAAATTATGCTCAACCACTGATGTTTATTTGCTCCTAATCCAGATCACTATTGGAAACTTTTTCACTTATTCCATGCTTACACCTATATATACAACAACATTTTCGTCTTGATTTCAAAGTTTTGTCCTTCTGCATAGCATAATTCTAGTGTGTTTATTTGGCGAGCAATGAATTGGTTAAAAAGAAGCATGCTCTCATTCTGTTCTTTGTCAGTTTCTCATAACATTTCATAAACCAGCATTTATTCATAACAAACATATTATCAAATATGCTTTTCTACAGTGAATTGATCAATTTATAGCAGGTATTAGAATGAACCTTATAGACAAGTATTAATGATTCATAGAAACTTACTAGTGCCGATAAAGATGATAGATGCTAGTACCAAAACTGTATAAAATAGCCTTAGCATAGCTGACATCGTTGCTTTTATTCTAAAAAGAAAAGGAACTTATCCGGCCGCAAATCCAATTATCTGAAAAATTAATTGATTTTCAGTTAGACCAACAGAAACGATGATTTATCGAAATATGTTTCTCTTTGTTTAAAATAGAGTAGATAACTTTTATCTATCTTTTACAAAACTGTTCAGACAAGATTCGGACCCAAAAAGTACATCACAGGTTATCAAACAGATATTGACTTATTCTAACAGTGTAATTGATAGCGAATTTGCCATGGCAAATTCCAGAACCTTTCTATTTCTGGAATTTCCTACCTAATAATGACAAGTACTAATAAGTTTGTATAATACAAGCAGTTCTACTAAGCTATCTACACAGCATAGGAAACTATCAAATCTGGTGGGACTCTCTACCCTTTCTTGTCCAGTCTAGAATCTAATCACTCATTCCCGATTCCAAACATTTAGTACATACCGCCAGCTATCTTCGTCACACTCATTGGCATCTAAAATGAAAGATCAGGCCTGAAATGCGTTAAATTTTGTTCTGTAGCTGAGTGAAACGCAGGGACCGTCAAATTGCACGTAACACGTTGGACGGTTAACTGAACATTAAGTCTTTCCGTCATTTTAGGAGTTCTTGAAGTACTGTTCTATCATTTTTGGAGTTCTTGGACTGCTGTTCTATCATTTTAGAAGTTCTTGGAGTGCTGATTTAGAAGTTCTTGGAGTATCCTAATCCATAAGTGGAAATAGACCGGAAGGGAAACTTGAAATTGTAATAAGTTGCTTTCTGAGTCGACCTTTAGCTGAGCTGAGAAAATGAGGCATACTATCTAAAGCAAGTATAATCCACCCTGCTACTTCCTGATCCGGTTAGTTGTATAGTGACCACTTCCACAGTGCGATGTTGCATGCAACGGATCGAAGTTATCCTTACTGGAAGTTGTGGTTTCAGGAATGAGCTGAGTTAATTACGGATATGGTGAAATAGCGAAATATCCTGGTTATCAGAGAAATGGGGAGGTATGGAGGTTATATGGAAACTGTAGAGATAAGATGAGGGATTCCCGAACAATCTTATGTTTGAAGAGGGCAAACACCATGTAAGATTGACAACTAGTTAACAGTAATGGGCGTTGTGTCAGAGATTGAAAGTATTTTTTCATAGAAGAGAAGGGATGTTGCTTATTTAGCAATTGTGTCAATGTGTGTTATTTAATTCCAGATCTAGTTTAGTTTATAGATGAAGGGGTTCTATGCTTGCAATGTTTTTTTTTTTCTTTCGAGAATTGTTTAGTTAGATGAGTCTAATTGAACGATAAAAGCTCCATTTAGTGCACGGAGATGGAACTTATGAGACTTGGTTTCAGGAAAGCTTACAAATTAGACTGAAACGTCGGCTCTAACTTCACTATCAGTATGGCTGATGAAATAGCCCGCGTGCAACAGTATGAGTATCGTCAGGTATCTTAACGCATTGTTCAAATAGGACTTTAACCAACTGTTTAAAGTGATGGGTAAAGTCCCATTATGTTAAGGAAGAGTTGTTAACAACTGAAGGTGTTTTCTTATACTCAGGGTTAAATACCTGAATGTTTGTATCAGATGTTTATCATTTCAGAACAGCAATCTTGTACTTCAAGTCGATTTCAATTTCACAGATCGTCGTGGTCGCGATGAACCCACTGGTGAAGTTATGCCACTCACCAAGGATGTCTTGGCTGGTGTTAAGATGGGTGATAAATATCAGCGAGCTAAAGCACCTGTGATTGACACCAAAAAAGCAAAGAAGTTAGAAATATAGTAAAGTAAATAAAAAAGATAGGGATAATTGCGACCCAGTATAACTTATATAACTTAGATAAATACGATAGAAATAATTGGGCTGGCTGTAATAAGGTTATTCTTTTCGCAACTATACACTTATAAGGATTAAAAAGATTTTCCCCCAGTTTTTCTTGTAATCACAATTCGTTATTTACTGCCATTTTTTAATTTATCGCGATTTGATTTTTCATTATGCCTTTATCTTCAGGAAAAAGCGAACTGATACAGGAGCAACAGGGCATAGTGCGACATCGCACACCCTTTTGGGAGATTCGAACACAGAACTGATGGGTTTGTATAAACCAAGAACACAAGAAACAAGGCAAACTTATGAGGCAGTATTAGCTTATATACAAGATGCTATTGGAGATCAGGTATTTCTGATTTAAAAATGATGTTAAGGCGAAATTGTATTTGTTAGAGAAAATATATCTAAGAGGGTTCAATCAATTCAATTTGTTATTGTGTTAAGAAAATATGTTTTTGTACAATCATAGTAAAAAATTGTGCGACCTTATTAAAAAATAATTTGAAAAGTTTTAAGTGGTACATTCAGGGATGAAGGAAATAACTACCAAAAAGCCATTCCTTATGTTGCTGTACGAATCTTTAAAACTTTTTGAAGTGCGCAATTTTTTTGTAAACGTACAGTTATTTATCTTTTTTCATTTTTATTATATTTAAAGGAGCAAATTTCTGATTCAAGTTGTGTTACTTATATTAATTTTTTATTTATAGCCACGTGATATTTTGTGCGGTGCGGCTGATGAAGTCTTGGCAGTTTTAAAATCAGATAAAATACGTGAAAAGGATCGTAAAAAAGAAGTAGAACTTCTTCTCGGATCTCTGACAGATGAAAGAATTGCTGTACTAATCAATCTTGCTAAGAAAATAACGGATTTCTCTATCGATGAGGAAAAAAGCAAATTTGACAATGTAATTTTTTTAAATTTATTCAGCCATAAAAAAACATTATGAATAAATAATAGCATTGTTGAAATCATTCTAACAGGATTTTCTCAAATAGGTTTTTTTTTTTCACAAAGATTTAAACCTTAAAAAATCGGGGGAAAAAATTTTTTTGCAGCAAGATGAAATAGATGAGACGATTGGCGTAAATGTGCAGTTTGATGATTCGGATGAGGAAGCTGAGGGTGATGAAGGTATGGAGGAAGAGGTGAAGGAAGAAGGATCAGGTGGAGAAGATGAAGGCGGTGTTGAAGCAGTTTTTGAAGAAACATTGAAAGCTCGATATGTTGATGAAGATGATGAAGTCCTTTTTTTGACCTATGCTTTTATTTATTTCATAAAATGAAATAACGAAATTTTTAGAAGCCAGTGTCAGTTTTTCATCGTTACTCAACCGGTAGTGCTGAAAAACCAAAACACTGTGGAGTGACTTTAAGAAGTCATTTGTACTTATTCTTAAATAGATATTCAATTAAGGTTTTTATTACAGAATGCAGCTGGCGAAAGAAAAGGAAACTTGCATGCTCGTGACATAGACGCACACTGGATACAGCGGTCACTCTCCAAATTCTACAAGGATCCAATTGTTGCGCAGCAGAAAGTTAATGAAGTGCTGCAGGTTTTGAAGGTAATTTTGCTTTTCACCATATATCCATCCTCAGATTTACAAGTGGTGTTTTTAGGATGCATCCGACGATCGGGATTGCGAGAATCAGTTAGTTTTATTGCTTGGTTTCGATCAGTTTGAATTTATCAAAGTTCTCCGACAGCATCGTCAAATGATTTTATACTGTACACTCCTCAAACAAGCACAAGAAGGTAAAGAGAGGGAAAATATCGAGAAAGAAATGCTCAGCCGACCAGAGCTGCACCATATTCTTGCTGAACTTCACGAGACGGAAAGTGCAGATACAGTTGAGGTAAATATCAGATCCACCTTTAAATTGCATATACAGTTGAGGTAAATACCAGATCCACCTTTAAATTAAAAAAAATTATGGACCCGTGTCTTTTATTTTTAATTGTGTATATTATAGGCTGAACGGGAAAAGCGTGCTCGGGTGCAGCAACAGCGTCGAATAGCTGAAGCTGAGGGGGGTAACGATGAAGGAACAGCAGTAGGCAACTGGTTACAATCACGTAAAGTGCTCGATTTGGATGATCTTGCTTTTTCACAAGGCTCACATCTAATGAGCAACAAAGTATTTTATCGAATTTTTATGCCCGTGAATTCATTGCAAAGACAGCTTAGATTTTTTTTCCTGTAACTCACTTCTTTACTTTTAACGTATTGTTCTATAGTTATTAGAAAAAATAAATCATCCGTATTCGATATGAGGAATTTGGTTGAAAGTTGATTTATTGTCTGGGGAGTCTATTTACTGTTTGAAAAAATGTTTGATATCTTTAAAAAAAACATGTGGATGAAAGTGACTCTTAATATGTAGTGTGAATTTTTTTTTTTGTCTGTAAATCTCCGAAACAATACCAAATCAGCATCTGTATTACTTGACATGGTAATTAGATTTATTCGCATGATGTATATGTGGAACTATCCTTTTCTTTTTGCTAAAACAAAGTGTAGCTATTAACTGAATTCATGTAGGGTTAATAAAACTTTACAACAGCTTAACTTATAGGCGTGCTAAAATTTATGCTTTTGTATTTCCAGCGTTGTCATTTGCCAGATGGCTCATATCGTAAACAAAAGAAAAGTTACGAAGAAGTTCATGTACCAGCTCTTAAACCGAAGCCTTTCGAAGAAAATGAGGTGAATTTTTTGTACAGTTAAACTCGAATTGAAGATTTTGTTTACTTAAAATAGAATTTTCAGAAACTGGTTGCAATAAATGATTTGCCAAAATACGCACAGCCAGCTTTCGAGGGATTCAAGACGCTTAATCGGATCCAATCTAGACTCTGTGATTCTGCTTTGAAATCTGACGAGCATTTACTTCTATGCGCACCTACAGTAAGTAATCATCATAAACACTAAGTGCAGTTATGATGGAGTCGTTGTTCAGGAAGTATCCATCATCTATACATAAAAAATCTTCATCTACTGTCCTTCGAAAGTTGCTGAAATACCCAGATCCTAATTTTCAAAATTTTAGAAAATATAAGATTGATATTTTTTCAGGGCGCTGGTAAAACGAACGTTGCTTTGTTATGTATTTTACGGGAGATATCAAAACATATGAATACTGATGGGAGCATACGGGTTGATGAATTTAAATGCATCTACATTGCTCCAATGAAATCATTAGTGCAGGAAATGGTCGGGAATTTTACAAAACGCTTGGCACCTTATAAAATTACGGTAAGCTGCAACTGTATTTCGAAATAAAAATAATTTGTAAAGTCTTTCAGTAAACTAGAATTAGAGATAGGAATTATTGTATAATTACGATTCTAGTGAATAATTTATCTTCACTTGTTATCATCTGTAAAACTTGTATTTTAGGTTGGAGAAATGACAGGAGATCAGCAAATGAACAAAGAGCAGTTCATGCAGACTCAAGTGATTGTATGTACACCTGAAAAATACGATATTGTAACTCGTAAAGGTAAATGAACCAAAAAATTCTGAGAATTCTGAAATCGATTAAAAGTGAAAAAATATCAGTAGAAAATTTTATTTTAAGTCGTATACTGTCAAACATTTTCAGGTGGAGAACGGGCCTACAGTCAGCTCGTCGCATTGTTGATAATTGATGAAATTCATCTACTGCACGATAGCCGCGGACCAGTGCTGGAAGCCATTGTTGTCAGGTGGATTTTTTCGAAGTTTTTTTTTTTTTTAAGCTTTATTTTCCTATCCTTAGATTGTATGGGAAATATCGTAATGCTTTGCAGAACTTTGCGACAAATGGAACAAAACCATGAAGAATGCCGCTTGGTCGGGCTTTCAGCAACCTTACCAAATTATCAGGATGTTGGAACATTCCTTAGAGTAAAGCCACAAAATTTGTTTTTCTTCGATAACAGCTTTCGGCCTGTTCCACTTGAACAACAATATATCGGTATTACGGAGAAGAAAGCATTGAAACGGTATCAGGCAATGAATGAAGTCGTTTATGACAAAGTGATGGAACATGCTGGGAAAAGCCAAGTTTGTTCATATTCTGGCTGAATTTGGTGTTTTGAGGCAGTTTCTTACTTATTACTGGAATTATAAACCTACCTCTCCAATATTGTGTTTCCTTCCTTTTCCCTACTTCTGCTGTTTTACTCATACATTATATATATATATATATATATTGACATTTCAGGTCCTGATTTTTGTGCACTCACGAAAAGAAACGGCAAAAACGGCAAAAGCTATACGTGATGCTTGTCTTGAAAAGGATACATTAAGTGCATTCATGCGTGAAGGCAGTGCAAGCACAGAAATTCTCAGGAGTGAGGCATCGCAGGTTGCTTACAGCTTTTTATTTATCATGGTAGGGCTAGTTTTGTCTTTCCCCTCTG
>PQVD01000455.1:7572-20438 GCA_003012265.1 Setaria equina | reverse complement strand
TTCTTTGTATATATACAAAGAAGCGAAAGAGCCGTTCTTGATTTCGATAAGCTTAGCTCTTATGTATAAATGTGTTTACACCAATAGAAATAGAAATTCTTTTTCGAAGAATCAGTCTAAACTATCACAACTGATTTGTAGTCCTAAATATTTATCAGCAGAGACATTTTTAAGTGTTAACTGATTGGCATCAGCAATGTATTCTTTGGTCAGCCAGAGTGTCTTTTTTTTTATGAGTAGCGAATTAATGAAGTAATACAAAGCAAGGAAAGAACCAAAAATCAAATTTAACTTGTCCATAACTTTTTTTGACAGAAAGGTTTTTTCAGAAGTGTTCAGTATGTCTTTGAGTGCAAAAACGAAATTACGTGCTCTTATTGAAATTATCAGTAACGCGAGTGAATTCGCAAATATGCCAATACGTTACAAAGAAGATATTTTGTTGAAACAGCTGGCTGACCGATTATCAGGACAACAAAAACACCAGAAGTTTACGGATCCGCATGTGAAGGTGCGGGATGGTTAAATTATATTCTCTGGTTCATCCTTTTTTTTCCAGTTTTTAGTAAATTTGAAGGTTGTGCAGTTAAGTAGGAGTATATGAATGGTTTCACTAGTATCAGCTGTTGAAAAAGTAGAGAGATAAGTTTCAGTTCAATTTGGTCATTTGGATTTCTTTTTAGGTTAATTTATTAATGAACGCTCACTTGGCTCGGATACAACTGTCAGCTGAGCTGAATAAAGACACGGAAATTGTCATTCTTAGAGCAATTCGTCTGGTTCAAGCATGTGTCGATGTTTTAAGCAGGTATGAAGTCTAAAGATGTGAATTTTTGATGTGAAAAAACTAAGAACATATTGTTTTAATTAATTGCTCATTGTCTGAGTAATGCTTCTTTCATTTAGTCCATTTCTTATAATGTGAGATAGAGTCATTATAATGAGGGAGAGAATCAGTCACTTTGTGGATTAGAAATCTTCATCAAAAGATTATTTCTGATATAGGAATTTTTTTCGTTTTCATGTTTCATGTATTTTTGTTTCAGCAATGGCTGGTTGATGCCGGCAGTTCATGCGATGGAATTATCGCAGATGTTAACACAGGCTATGTCCACGAGTGAATCATATTTGAAACAACTTCCTCATTGCTCAGCTGCCTTACTTGAGCGATGCAAAGAAAAGGTTTCTATGAAATTTTTTAAGGGAACTTTTCGCATTAATTAAAGCTTGAATTGCTTGAGTCGAATGAAATCAGAGAGCAGCAACATTTCTTCTGTATATACGTAAGAGCTGAAAATCTTCGGCCGCAATTTATTTTTTACCAGTGCAAACTAATGTGAGATTAAAACTTAGGCTATTTAAGAAGATAATTTCCACCTTAATCAATGCTAGTTGTAATTTCTGTGATTAATATGTTATTCTAATTGCATTGATTTTGCAATGTAACATGAATATCGAATTTTTTATTTTTTCGCCGTTACAGAAGGTATCGTCTATCTTTGACTTGCTGGACTTGGAGGATGACGTCCGGCAAGGACTCTTACAGATGACTCCAGCAGAAATGTCGGATGTCGCACGCTTTTGCAATCATTATCCCAGCATTGAAGTCGAGCACAAAATTGAAAATAATGGAACCATTACCGTGTAAGTGCTTTACATTGCCATGGAATTAGTTTGTTTTAAAGCTAAGATTGGAAGTTCACGAGATTTTCCTCGAAAAGTTGAATTTTTCTTCAAATAAGGTATTGACACTCGTCGAACCAAACTTTTCCAATTGTAATTTAATTTTATTGCAGTGGTGACACAGTAAATATTACTGTAGAAATGGAGCGTGAAAATGATTTGAACGGAATGGCTCCACCTGTAGTTGCACCTCTTTTTCCTCAAAAACGGAAAGAAGAGGGATGGTGGCTGGTTATCGGAGATCATTCTTCCAATACTCTGTTTTCAATAAAAAGGTTTAGGCTCTAAATCCTGTTTTTCTATTTGCTTTTTTTTAGAAAAGTTACAACATAAGAAATGTTAATCAGTGGAACTGTAGAAATGATAAAATGTACACTTTTCCCGCAGCAAGTAAAAGGGATTTTCTGTTAATATGAGGGATGAAGCAGCAAGGAAATTTTACGGTTACTTTTTAGATTGACAGTTCATCAGAAAGCAAAAATGACACTTGATTTCACTGCATTGACAGCAGGAAAGATGCACTACAAGTTGTATTTCATTTGTGATTCATATCTAGGCGCTGATCAAGAATTTGATCTCAAATTCCGTGTTGAAGGTATTTTAGTTATTTAAATTTGATTTGTATTTTTTTAAATTCAGTCTTTAACTTTTGGTTGTTGAGTTTATTTGCTTACAAAGTCTAATACTTTTATTTTCTGTCATTAGAATCCAATGCAGAGGCTAACACTTTTTCATAAACATGCTTTTTAAAACTACTTTCTCAGCGGGAGATTTTGGCTTCATTTTCTAAGATATCGAAAAAGCTTTCTCATTTACCGTTTTGAAGTGGAAAATTTCATACGGGTATTCTGCTTGTTCCTGCATTTCTTAGAACCATAAATTTAATGAGTTTGACAAATAATTTATAAACTATTTTAGAAGCTGGGCGTAGTCGAAAGCGAGCTCGCGACGATGAATAATTCGACCGGTTTTTTCTTCCCATTTGTATTTCTGTTGTTAGTGTTGTTTTCGTAATAGACTGGAAACTTTAGTCTTAGTCTCAGGAATTCATGACCTACTCGCCGATATTTTGTTTTAGAAGCGCAAAAGCTTTAAGAAAAAATTTTTCAAGAAAAAAGATATAAAAATGATTTGACGCAAAAAACACACTGTGACCTTTTTCCGTCGAGAATACCTGTCATGAATTTATGTATTGCTCGTGACGTAAAAAACTTATTCCGGAAGATGTAAAAATTATTGTAGAAATGCAAATTTTTTGTTTCTCAATTTTTTTGCTTCATGACTCATTTGTTTATACATCTGGTTTTTGTTATGTGAAGCTTTGAATTTTGTTGGACGTTTTTTAGTACAAAACTTTAATATATCACCATTGTTGAAGATAAAGTATCTTTTTGTTTTTTTGAAGTTCTTGCAATATGCTTTACACATTGTTTGTTTGCATGAAACATGGGAACTAATGAAGTCGCTGTTATATGTACCCAGATTATAAATGGTTGATTTGAACTGCATAAAATGATTGCCTTCCACATTTTCTTAAAAAAGATTCTGCACTTATTCTGTTTCGAAATTCGGCTGTCAAGGAGGATGATCACTTGATTGTATGAGACTTGCAACCTAGTTGCAGTCTCTGTTAAAATCTATTGGTTACTGAAACGACACGTAAGGAAGTTTCGTTTTATCTAGATTACGTTAATTTGCTGATAATTTCATTATCTTATGTCATTTGATATAAGATTATTGCTTATAAGAAATATTAACTAATCTCCACAAGCACAATTATTCTTAAAGTTTCTATGTTTTTCAGAACAAGAAAAAAAATTCAGAACGTTGATTCTCAAGGAATATTAACCATAATGAAATTTCTAGCAAGATCCAGTTATCAAACAGTCTAATCTCTCATGTTGATACTCAAAATCTTTAGAAATCGTTAAAGAGGTTTATTTTTCAGATGATAAATTGCGGTATTTAACTTTTCTTTTAAGATTAATGATTATTTTATTGATGAAAAACTTAACTGACAGCACAATATGTTTATTCTAGCTTTCGGTTTCTTTTTTAAGTTCACTTATACTTGCATTAAACAAAATATAATGATGTATTGCATTCATAATAACATTTGATATTACGAAAAAAAAATTTTTAAATATTACGAAAAGTTTTTAAATTTTATATTACGCAAAATTTTCAGGTTATGATTTCTCTTGCTTGCTCCACATTTCCCCTCGATTTTTCTGAATAAGATAACTCTCTGTTTGATATTATTTCATATCCGTGTACTAAACAAATAACCACTCATCTTCACATTCTCCTTCTGTTACATATTAAATCACACACCTTCTCATTTTTCCGAACTGAAGGAAATGGAAATTAATTAGCCTAAAAAAAAGAAATTTGTTTATGAAAGATAGAAGAATACTCCTTACCTCTAGTATTCCCAGTGATCCACAATTTTCACCTCAGTCTCTAAAACATCCAATAATCAATTAATCATGAGAAGAAAAGCTTGTCATTCTTGTCCAGCCTGTGTAGCTTTCTGTTGCGCAATGAAGGATGCTTAGTTCTTAGTTCTGCAAACATCTGATTGGCTCCTTTCACTGTAATTCTGTAATCCATTTATCTGATCAAATTGCCACCGTTTTATCTATCCTTCATACGCTAATTTGACATGCGGTAGAGTTGGATACATCTGCTTTCACTTATGAAAATTACTGCTTGTAATTTGTTCTTACTTCCTGGAGCAGTTGAAAGAACTGTAATTCTTAGCTAGAGATTTGGATAGCAGTAGAAGAAAATGATAATAATCAAGTGCTGTATTTCTCACAATAACTCTTTATGAAACGCCACGAAGAAGGGAAGTGAAATCCAATCGAACTTTCGAATTTTATTTCTTAAACTTTATCAGTAATTAGTTCATTTGATATTAAAAATAACATAAAATATGATTGGTTTATCAAACCATCGTAGATCTAATTTATTGAGAAGAACTATAATAGAAACAGAAATGATTTTTAAATTGTTTCATAGCTTAAAAGTGTCTCTTTTTTTTTTGCCTTCAGAATTTGCCTGTTTCATTTCTTCTTTTACTATTTTCTAATATTCAACTTAGTCGAAGCATTCTAATTTATCTAATATTCTTTTCCTCCAAATTTTCCGTAAACTAAGAAACTACAAAGACACCGTGAATAATCAGTCTTCTTTCAAAGAATTTAAGGTCTTTTCTCTACTGAATGTTAGTTTAAGCTCTTCTATTTTCGCTCTATGACTACTGTAAATTAGTCGATGATGGTCATTAGTGTACAAAATCCTTCACCACGCCTTCCACGCTAATTATATCATCAACAATAAAGAGAAGAGCATTCACGCTATCTTTGCGCATGGATAAGCCACTGATAGCAAGCTATTTGAATCAGAAATCTTCTACTTCCAAATACGCTCAACAACAGGTTGTTTGATTACTCTTACCTGAAAAGTTTATAAATCTCACTAAGAATTACTTTATAGTTCAGTGCATTGCACTGGCGACAATTTTTTCTTTTTTTGTTTTTATATCATTTGATCTGATAAAATCATCCATATCAAGATCACCAATCAATTAATTATTTCCTTTTCCAAGATATCTAATAGGTTGTCTATGACCACTATCTAATTTCTATTGATTATATACTATTTACTCAGTAAATTACAAACATATTTTATTATCCATTTCGATTAGTAACAATAATTAAGTAACGATATGCGAAACGTTTTTGTTAACAAACATAATGCTACTGTATTAGAAGTTCATTTTCTACTAGTTTACTGTGTACATCTTATCAAGTTCTTCAATTACACCAAGCTTATTATTTTAAGAGTGGAAATTTCTTTTTTTTTCTTTGAGGAATAGTAGAAAAAGCTTTATTTTAAATAAATGAATATTTAGAACTTTCTTCAAAATTAAATTTCCTTGATGGAAAAATTTAGTCAGTTCAAATGAGAGAAGCCAAAACCCCCGGACAAAATGTAATGAAACGAACAAAACGAAAATACCGTTGTCGAGTTCGAAGTCCTGAAACCGTACAACGAACGAAACAGATCCGCAGAAGTAAAGCAAATGCTCGAGAACGCCGTCGAATGCATAATCTGAACGAAGCATTAGAAAAGTTACGACGAACACTGCCACAACTTCCAGATGAACCAAAACTCACTAAAATTGGTAAGTCTATGTTGTTCCAAACATTCCTATTCAGTAATTCTTGAAGTTTCCATTTCAAGGTGCAAAATTCTTCCCAAATTCTAACTGGCAAATGTTACTTACTGTCTTTAGAAACTCTTCGAATGGCCAACAACTACATTTATGCCTTGAAACAGATCCTCAGGAATGGCCAAGAAGAAGATGAAGCAATTACTGGAACTCATCTCGGAACAACCGCTACATGTGGTATTGTTAGGAAGCAACCTGAATCTACTTAAACCTTAAGTTTGTAACTTATAAATGCTTTAACAATACTGAAAGATAATTTTATCACAGAAAGAAAAGAATTAAATGAGTTAGTAAAATTAAATACTTGTAGAAGATAATAGTGAACATACACTCCCACATATTATACATTCACATAAATAACGTTTGTATAGCGGCCGGCATATAACTTCTTTTTCTACATTTCATCCTTTTTATGAGAATTTTGAAATATGGAGGAGTTACTGAGCCAACATATTGTCCTTAAGCAAAGTCATTCTGACCGAGAAATTGTCGCCAATATGATAATAAACAATTGTAATTTGATATTAAGTTATCTGTAGCATATTTTGTCGGCAAACTTATTTGTGCACTTCTATCTGCTTTGTTACAATTCTTCCTTTGTGAGATGCCTTATTTATTTTTAAGATAATTATAATTGTCACACGATCGGTAGCAGTCTTTGCTACTTCAATAGCAAAGTTCAACACACAGCAGGATGCCATCTATTATCAACACTTTTTCTAATTTCTTCTCTTTCTTTTTTGTATTTTTTTTATTTCGAAATTGAAGTTTTAGAATCATTCAAATTTATTTGTAACCAAGTTTAATTTTTCATTTTGCAGAAAACAATTCCATGAATAAGTCTAGTCTGACTAAAAGTTTTCGATTGTAATTTCTTCTGAAGTGATAATTAGAAATTACATGCAGAACTGTTATCCTAAATACCGCTATTTAACCTCAATTTTTGGCTAATTATCTGGTTACAGTCTCATAAACCAGTACCAAATTAGTAACGGGCAATTAAGTATTCAACAGAAGTGACTCGTCTAGTAGTCACTGATCATTTTGGGAGCATCATGATATATGATATCCCTAATTCTGGAAGCGCTAGAGCAAAATGAATCGATTTATTTGAGTCTTATCTGTTGTACCAAACATCCGGAAACTATCAATTTAGATTAATGGCAAAATTTGTACTAAATGTGAACCAATGGGTAGTGTTAGCTTGAAAGGTCAAGCAGCAAAGGTTACATATATTCTCTTGTCTGATGCTGAAAGTGACACAGTGATTCTAATTGTTTAGATTCAACAAGAATCTTAAATATGTAAATGATTCGGCAACATGAAGGACAACATTTTCGATATCGATAACGGTGAGGTATCTGAAAATTTGTAAGAACGGTAACATTGCATAAGTTAGAGGGCTTTCTGTAGCTGCATGTTGGCATCATCAAAAATTCAACAAGGATAATGATGGCTTATGATGCAACGATGCAATAGTGTCCAGCAGGGGGTTAAAGGTCATTCGGCAGCTAGTAACATTAGAGCTCCGTCTTTGCATACACTTTAAATAATTATCTAATTTTCACTAATAGGCGACAAATTTTCAAAGGGCTATTCATACTTTCATATCGAAGGTTTGGTCCGACCAAAAATGACTTAAATGTTCAATAATATTTCCTTAGATCAAGCACATGAACCAAGCCGGAGTAAGAAGTTTTAAAATGACCACTAATAGTTTGGCAATGAGTAAAATCCTATTCATTTAAAATTTCATAATGAAAAATTTAAAGGATTTAGGATAAAGTTTGGGGTTAAATTTTAGCAGCACTAATACCGATCGGTTCACAAAATTTTTGTTCACATAGCATACGAATAAAAATTGATGCTCGATAAAGTTTCAAATTTCAGTTACTAATTAATTATGAGGCAGGAAACAGAAGGAAACGATTAAAGGATTTTCGGGAAGTAATTTTCAAACTGATATAAGAAGAATGAGGAAAAATTTTAGACCTGTAACGATCATCTTTGAGAAGGGCGATAATGAATTATGATATCCTTTTCAATCAGTTCTGTCGAATCATTCCTCGAAAACTAAAATCAGCAGAACTTTCTGTTAATTTTTTCAAATTTAATTAAATCTTCGTTCCAAAGTTTGTCCAGCATTTCGACATAATTCAAAAACTCTGTCTACAGCAACTGTAATAATTTTCTTTGATAGGATTACCAACTGAAATGAGCATAATGATTGAAGAAAGAATTTTGTATGTTTCACAAATTGAAAATCTCGAATTATATGAAAATTCATCAGCAACATTGAATCATTTAATGAGCGCTACTGGATGATGTACAATTGGAATTATCAGAGTATTCAACTGTAAAACTTTTTTTTAATGAACAGTTAACCTTCTGGGTTAATATAAAAACATCAAACTTGTGATTTGGTACTCCTGAAATTTGCAGTAAAACACTAGACAGATAGAAATAGAAGTATGGGAGAAAAAGATCTCAAATTGTGGAACAAAACAGTAGTTTCCATTAATGCCAACAGAGAACTAATGGCTTTAGCTGGTGCCGTCAAAGCATTCCTGGCAAGAAACAATTTATTTATTACGGGAAAGTTTTTCAGCCACGGAAACTATTAATCTCTGTAGTTTGTGATGTAGATTTGGTACTACTATAAGTTTAAGGGTGAAAAAGATTCTTAAAAACCTGCTTTTATTTACATTTCAAAATATTTACCATATTATAATGACATCAGTGCTTCTTTCATTGTGATTTCTTGAAAACTTGGAATCATTTCAAAACATCGACTGGGTTTCAGAAGCTGGATGAGCATCATCGGGTATTCGAAAGTTTTAAAAAATTAAAAAATAATTTAATGCAATAGAATAATACTAATTTTAAACCTTATTCATGTAAGATGAAAATAAGCTTGATCTTTAATGCATCAGTTTAAAAATGTTATAACTGATAACTTACTTTTAACTTCGATGGATAGGCATCGTTATTTTTGTTGAATCTATGCAACTGTTAATTTTTAGATACAAATTTTCGCATAAAATTTGTTTGTTGAGAAAACATTAATTAAGTTGAGTAGCTGAAAGAAAGTAAAATGCAGATAAATGATTCTAGATTGTTCCTTTATAGAAATAAACAAGCAATAAAAGTTTTCAAAAGATAAAAACAAAAAGAATAGAAGATAAAGAAAGCTGAAGAGAACTAAAATGAAACTGATATGGCAGTTAAATGTCAATGAAAACAAAATTTGATATCGTTTTAAACTTGCAATTTTCAATTTGCTTTCAAAAAAAAATTCTTTTTTCACAACAATTATGTATGACAATAATAATGATACAATAATAAGTGTAATAATCAGTACTTAATCATTAACAATCAATAATTAATAATTGATAATCAATAATTAATAATTAATAATAATAATAATAATAATAAAAATATTCCACATCACAAAAATACTGAATTGCAAAGTACCACTAATAAAATATTTACGTATTATTTCAGTAGAATAATTAGCATATTAATCGTCGTAATTACGAATTTCTATCTCGAAACACCTAAAGTTTTTGTTTTAATTTCTTTATTTCTTTCTTGAAGATTTTTTGCTAAAAATTAAATAAAATAATTCTTTAAAAAAGGAACAAATATGTTATACATCCTACGAAATGTAAACATTTAATGTACTTCCTTGAAGACAAAAGTATTTCTTACATACACCTGGTAATTCACTTACTAAAAGCATTAAAACGATTGCATAATGTCAAATAATGAAAAGCCATTTAATCCTATGCAATTTCATTCCTCCCTACTGCATGAATTCTAGAATCTATAATTCAGATTTGCTGCTCTTTTTGCTTTTTGTGGCTTCTTCCGTCAATTTCTTTTCCGGTGATTTTTCATTTTCATCAGCAGTTGATTTGTTTGGTTTTAGCTTTGGACCTTTCTTCATCTCTGGGACCTAAAATATGCACTTTTTAATATACTGCAGCTCCTGTGTTAATTAGTTAATTCGAATAAAATTTCCAGAAATTTCGGAATTCCAGTATCTTTTTGAAAAAAGATTGAATATAAGAAGAAGGCAGGTAAACCAGCATTAAATCTTTTTTCCAAGTTTTGCAGGACTAGCTCTGTTATTTTAGAATTAGAAAAATTCTGAAAGGAGGAAAGATAGTTAAAATTATTTCTATGGAAATTTATTCGCAGCCAAAGTTTTAAAGCATATAAAATGGAATAAGGAATCGATAAGATGGAAAATATTGCTATCACTGGATTAACTGTCAGTGAAGATATTTGTGCTTCTATATTTGATCTTTAAAAAAATCCAGAAAAACTGATTCTTTAGTCACTTTAAATTCACCAATCAGACTTCCTATTGAAGTGAAATTTAGTTTTGAATTCATCTCCCATGGAATTGCAGTAAATTATAGAGCAATCATCAGGAAAAAAAAACTAACATCAATATTATAGTGACGCAAAACATCCTTCATTGAATTGAGTACATCTGCAGGCGAAGAATAGTAATATGCGTAATTTTTGTATTCAGCTTTTTTATTTTTAAATTGTGGCAGCAAGTCACCATTTTTATCTGAAATTGATATGAAGTCAAATGGGAATGGTGTACTTAGTTTTCGTCGGATTGCTTATCATTTCCCACTTCTGAGAAATGTAGTAGTATTAAAAAATTTGTTCCATAAAGTCGTAAATTTCAGTCAGTTTGTTGAGATCTAAAAGAATGTTTCGTTCAACTTATGGACAATTCTCTCACATTTTTGCCAAATATTGCTACTTCTTTGCTTTCACAAATCTGTTCAATTCCTCTCACTTTTTTTCTTCATGTTGTCCTGTAATTTTTCATTTGAAGTAGCAGGTAGTATTTAGATGTCTTTGTCTTATCAATATAGTCATGTGACTTGTCGGGTAGATTGTCATTTGTACCTATTTACTCCAGGTTTCTTTTATCTTTCAAATTTGTTTTTGAATTTTAATTCAAGTCTTCCCCCTCTATTCTGTTTTATTTTAGTCTGTTTCTCCGCAAGTCTGTTTTTTTCGCTTTCCCTTAAAATATTTCTTAATCATATTTTTTATGCTTTAGTTCTTTCAGCTTTAAGAATATTGTGATGCTTAAAGACGGTGTCAGTGTCCGTTGCTTTTTCTCGAATTTTGAAGTAAAGGCAGTTTCGTGGTGGTTATCAAAAAAAAAATCACGGATGTTATTTGTGGGAGTACTCTGTTGAAACTACTGTACCGATGACTGGAAAAAAAAATTCTCCTTAAAATAATTGATCTCGGACAGTTCCCCGTCAGTCTATTTATACTTCCTTTCATTTCATTCGTGTGGCATGATATTCATGTTCGTACTTACACGAAAAATGATTTTTTCTCTTTTCGTATTTCTTTGCTGTAACCATGACTTTTTTTATAAAAGATATTGTAAAATGTGTTCACAGCATTTTATTCCATCAGTTCATTCACAAAAATTTTTTAGAACTTGTTCTACGGACTTGACCTGGCTGTTTTTTTTTTTTTTTTTTTTATGGAAGAAAGCATGATAAAATTATTCAGAATGGAATTAATTTTAAGGTTATTAAAAATATTTTAAGTTATTTTTTTCAGGATTAAAAAAAAAANNTTTTTTTTTTTTTTTTACAGTCGATAGTGCATTTAGCAGAAAAACCTATGTAATAGAAGGGTGTGAAGGTTATTCTCTGTACGATAGTGGCGAAGATTTGAATTTCCAGCAAGTCATATAATTAGAACTGTTAGGTGTATACTTTATAAAGACTTTGTGAGCATTCGAATCCGAGAAGAGACAACTGTTATCTTCCTTGAATATTCCTAAGTTGATGATGTGTGACCATACATACCACAGCAGCTTTTTATTGCCAATATACAAATATTCGAGCAAACTTGAAACATACGACAGCGAAACTGCGCCTGCACAAAGCATAAGCATGTTCATTGGTTACATCGTAATTTTGAAGATTGATGAGCAAGCAATAACTGGAATAGGTGAGAGGAAGAAACAGGAATCAGGGTGTATCCTTTGCATCATATGGAAATGTTCTGTTAACAAATGCTTCTGTTTATTTTTCGCATTTTCTGAAATGTCAGCACCTAATAAACTTGATAGAAAGCTCATCAGACCCTCAAAAAGAATGTTCGACGACCAAATGAGCATTTACAGCGTGAGATCTGTGAAACCTAAAGAGAAAAAAAAAGAGAACTATGTATATAATTAACAGCTCCTGAGTACGCAAGTTTCAAGGGTACTGCAGAAAATAGAAATAGAACCGGCAAGTAGGAGTAGGAAAGGCAAAAATGAAAAAAAGATGAAAGAATTGATGGAGAGAGATGATATTTTTTCTTATAATTTTTTTTTCCTCTCCAATTAAAAAAAAAAAAAATCAAATACTTTGATATTCAAGTTAAATAATAGAAATTTTATATGAATGGGACGATAACAAGTTTGCAAATCACATAACAAATTATAATAAATGCAACAATGTAACGTACTCACTAGCATGTAATATTTCATGTGTAAACCATATATAAGTCACCTTTTGCGCAATACGTGCAGAAATAATTTCACAATATAACGGTTTTGGAAAAGTCTGCTTGTTTCTCGAATACTTTCCTGCATGGCAGTGATTTGTTTTACCCTTGGACGAAATGGGAAACAAGCGGGCATGCAAAGGAAATGGAAATTACGGTTAAAATAATAATACATTATGCTCAGANNTGATGAAATATTTTCCATTAAATAAGAACAAATTTTTCTCATTCTATTTATCTGCTATTGGATTACACCAATTTTTTCAACCCTAAATCTTGAAAGTCAAGCAGGTTTTATGCGAAATTATTTTGTAATTTACTGGAGGTAAAAGAAAAAACCTTTGCATCCACAACCGTATACATTATCAGAAAAGAAAAAATAAAACAATAA
>PQVD01000452.1:11398-24155 GCA_003012265.1 Setaria equina | reverse complement strand
TAATGTAAGGGAAAGCATGCAAAATAAATATCCCACTCATATAGAAAATGAGCATGCAATGTAAATGCTGTAAATTGAAAAAAGAAAAAATTAATTGATAGAAAAGCATACAAAATAACTGTTATATATATATATATATTTAAAAAATAGGGGAAGATGAATCAAGTGAAAAGCATGCAGAATAAATGCTACCTATTAGGAAAATAAGAAAAGGGAAAATAAGTGAACAGCACTCAAAATAACTGCTAAATATTTAGATGTTTAAATATTTTATAAAATGGCATAAGGAAAAAGCATGCAAAATAAATTCTTACATCGTATGAAATTGAGAAAAGATGAAGAAAAGCATGCAATGAAAACCCCGTTAATTGGAAATGCAAATTAATTTAAAAAAACAAAGGATCAAGTGTTATATATTAAAGAAATGGAAAGAGGTAAATTGAGAGAAATGCATGCAAAAAAAACCTAATGTTAAGAAGTGAGGTAAATCATGTTAAAACCTACAAAATGAATCTCATACATTAAAAAAATTGGAACGATAAATATAGGGGAAAAGCAGATTTTATGAAAAAGTATTTAAAAGAAAAAAATAATTAAATAAAATTACAAATCCATCCAAATTTAATTCTACTATGGTATTACTTGGAAGATTGACAGCGACATTATTCAATTACAAGCAACAAATTTTAAAATTATATGCCAAAGGTACCAGTTAGAAAGGTGGGAAGAAGCCAAAAAGAACAATGTGGTCAAGCATACAAAGGTTATTGAAAGATCAGGTATAAGAGCTTATATTTATTAAGATGTATACCGTTTAAGCTTTTGAATGGAAAGAAAATTGAAAGAAAAATGAGTAATCAGTTGTAAAATCGAGCGAAGCGGTGGCTATGTATCATCTGTTTGACCGATTTTCAGAAATACAACAATCATTTTCATTTTTTCTCATTTCTCACAATGTGAAAATTAACTGACTTAAGAAAATATATATTTTAAATTTAAAATTTAAAAAAAAACGCAAACAAGCACGCACACACACAAAACTGTTTCATGTTTTAGCAAATTTTTGCGCTGGATCATGATTTTTGTCTTTGTTCCCACATTCTAATGTAATATTTGCATATCATAAGGTTTCTACAGCCAATTTCCGAAAATTCCTAAAATCTCAAAATTTAAATTTAAAAATTTTTTGAAACCAAAACATTGAATTTACTACACTACAGTGCGAGGTATATTTAGCGATAAATGTTTTCGATGCATAATTCTTCTATGAAATATACCCCATAATTTGCTTTTGTTTCCCGGTAGTCTATCCTAATTTTTTTACTGAAAACATTAACTGGAAGTAAATCAATATTTCCGGGATACCTTTCAAAAATGACAAAGAAATTCGGGAGCTTCCAAACGGAAAGCTGCTTTCTACTCATTAAAAAACCGAATAGTTTTTGAAATTATACGTTCAATTTTAGATCTCCAAAATATTTAATGAATACTCAAAATCGGATTCTAATTTTTGTTTTTCATTTCCGAATATGCCACCTTAACTTGATTTATCTTTTACTATCTCACTGTTTTGCTTTCATGCATACTTATCAAAAATTGCTCATCTCACCATCAAGTATTAAATAATTTGCAAAAAAAAATCAATATCACTATATTTGTACGAAACGAAAAGTTAAGCGCTTCTAATTATCATTATTTTATTTTCGGTTAAATTAGATGGATATCCTTATAAAATGCATTGGATTCATTGTGCATAGTTTGTTTTCATTCGATTATTTATTTCTGTTTTCAATTAGCAAATTAGTACATCACATTTCAACAAAAACTTTTTGTACAATGGCAAAACGTAAATCTAATTTCCTCATATTTCATCAAACAAATATGAAAAAATGAACAACTTTCTTAACGTAAAAACTTGGAAATTCCAACATACTAATAACAAAATTTAAAAAGTTTGTTTTTTAGTGACAGAATTCATAAAAGATTTGTTCTCTTTTTCCTTTTTTTAAAAAAATACATTTTTTAAATAAATATTTTTAAAATTACTAGTGAAGAAATATTCAAAGCTAAAATACTATTACAATTAAGAGAAGTAAAAATGGTAAAATAAATTAAAATCCAATATTGTACTGATTTGTTCTGAAACAATCCGTTGTATTAAGAAAGAAAAGCGCATTCTTCAGTGGCGATAATGGATTCCAGAAACGCTGATTTTCCAGAAATCTTTTCACCTAAAACTTTTTAGAACTTGAATTTATAAAATACCAATTATAAACTTTAACTGATAAAGAATTTTCATATTTCATCTAATATTCTATTAATATGAGACAAAAAAATTCTTATAAATGATATCACTGTAATTTTTCGTGGTATAAATTAAAATTATTGAATTTAAAGCATTTTTTTTCAATCTAGTGAAATTTCAATCACTTTCAAAATTAATCTTTTAGAACTATTCATCTTTTTTACCAATGGCAATTTTTATATTTGTATGAATTAATTGATTACACTATCACACTACCTGTTCTTTATATTTAATATCAAAATCAATCGGATCACGTGCAAGTACAATTGTTGGATATTTAAGTGGATGCGTTAAAATTATATAATCATACTGTTCGCTATCATTAATCGGTCCGCTACTTACTATCGAATCTGGAAAATTTTAATTTGGAGTGAAATTGCGGAAAAAAACTCGGAAAATTCAAACAAATTGAGCAATTTGTAAAAACTTTTGGAACCAAATAATAGCACACGCTTAAAAGTGGGACGTTAAGGTAGCAGGAACTTATATACCTGAGATATCTATGTTAATCAATAAGCAACAATAGCATGCGTTAATACATCAGCAGTGACAGCATGAGTTAATGTATCAGCAGCGACAGTAACATTTTGTATTAACTGTTACCTTATTTAATGTGTTCTAACATGTATTTATAACAACAGGATTGCAATATGCTACTTTTTGCTTTCATTCCTTGTCATGCATTTGCATATTACTGCTAGTATTGCATTGCAATTCCATCTGGATATTGTCCGTTTAAATTTTTAGCTTACATTTTGATGTAAATTTACACAAATGCTTATAATTTGCGTCATTTAAATTTATGTCAAAAATTATTTTTAGCATTCTGACATTGTGAATTGTAGGCTTTACTTACAAGGACATGGATCAGATGGATGGCCAATATTGATAAGCAGTTCTGCTGGGTCTGGTCCAACCTTCCTGCCGTATCCTTCCAGAATTTTAATCTTTTCCGTATTTTGAGAATACTGTCGAACAGTAAACGTTGCTGTATACGGAGTCTTATCCAGCAATTCAACTAAAGCATAATGAAAAAATAAAACAAGTTTTAAAAAAACTAAGATTTTTAGTAAAAAACATTTTTCTTTTTACTAAAAATAAATTTTTTTTTTTTAAAAAAATTTAAAAAAAAAAATTTACTAAAAATAAGAGAATGTTGATAATATTTCTGAAAGAAAATTTTCATTCAAAAATAGAGAGAAGAAAACTAAGCAAAATTTCGGTCAAAAACAAAAATAAAACTTACAGTAAAAAATCGGACAATGCTCATGATGAACGCTTGGTGTATCAACCACCTTGAATTTTGAAAGTTTTTTTTTGATTTTTTATTAGGTTCTTTAAAAGGAAAAATAAAAGAAAATGAAATTATGAAATCTTAATTTTCATCGCTTCTTTAAAAAGAAAGGAAATTTATTTTGTATATTAGAAAATTTTAACAAAATTTACTAACCGTATACCATTTACCCATCAATTTGGTAACATTAATATCACCAGCGGTCATATATAACGAGTTGTAAAGGTTACTTGCAAAATCATTCGAATCCATTCTTTTTAGTAACTTTAAGGAAAAAAAGCTTGTATATTATGAAAAGTAACTTCAGAAAATGCTAATTCAAATACAAAACTTAATTATATTACAAAGATAACTTCTTTAACCTAAAATATTTTCGAAATAATTACTGAAATTGAAAAAAAAAGAAAGGAAAATTTGTGTGAAGTGAACTTTAGAAATCACTAGCATAAATACAAGACTTAGTGATATCAAATTTTGCTGGAAGATTTTTATTTTATGATCTAAAATGTTTTTGAAATTGTGAAATTTATCAAACTAAATAAACTTATGGAATAGGATGAAAATTACTGAAAAGTGAAATTATCATATAGTACTAACATTAGTTATTTGTTCGATCACTGCTGAACCTCGATCATTTGGTGTGCATGATTTGGCATAAAGTTCAAAAATTCGTATTGGTGCTACCGAACGACCAGGCACCGGTAT
Source organism: Setaria equina (assembly GCA_003012265.1). NCBI lineage: Eukaryota > Metazoa > Nematoda > Chromadorea > Rhabditida > Setariidae > Setaria > Setaria equina. Next base: position 19,851 of record PQVD01000452.1, on the reverse strand, counting down.
GCCACCCAGATATTTTACTGGAATATTTTTTTTTTTGATGTCAAATTTCATGCTACTGAAAATAGTTTAAATTATTAATTAGTGAAAAATTTAATTTGAGCATGTTGAATATTAAGTGTGATAAGGATTATAATTATGAGTGCAGAGTGCTTTGCATATAAAATATTATAGATGATTACCTTTCGTTTAATCATATTTAGCGCTAGTATCAAATCAGTTGTTAATACCACTGATTTGACGTTAACAATGTGATTTCCGGAAAGTGCCATAGTCCAGAAAATGGTCTAGAGAATTTAATTGTTCCATTTAACTTGTCGGTCGATTTGTCTCGATAATTGGTGATTATTACTAATTAACTGGCCATGGATTAGGCAGTGATATTGTAATTAGCATCTTTTAGCTTAATTAATTATTACCATATTTTTCGTTTTTTCCATCATTCTAATTGTGTTGTATATATATATATATATATGTGTGTGTGCATGTATGTATGTAGTGTTACGCATTTCCGTAAGAAATATGCATTTTATTAGTTTAACAATTAATTAATGCATAAATTAACTTATCAAGAATTACCTGAAGAAGAAAATTTGAGTAAAAATGGAAAGAAAATGATGAAGTGGTGAGGAAGCATTTTTGTAATATCAAAGATACAGGCAATTCTCACCTCGATACCGGGAAAACGTCCTTCGTTGACCTAGTTAGTTCATCATCCTACCAATCTCGGGGAGCTGTAACCTAATTTAGAATACAAGGATATAATGATGATGCGTATCGAACATATATCTCTTATCCAAATATCAATTTAAGCAGTTATTATGCACATATAAAAAATAGAAAAATTATTAACAAAAAAACTCATGAATTTTACCGTAAAATAAAATGAATGACAATTTTTCCTTCACATTTATTTTTGTTCTTTTTATTGAAGAAAATAACGAAAATGTTTGATAATATTTATGGAAAAAAATTTGCTGAATTCTTAACAAATGTCAAGATAGAGGAAAAAGACCAAGTTAGAACAAAAAATTCTTGTTTCGAAAGTCCATTTTCAAAATGTTGACTACACTTTAAGTCAAACCAAATCAATAAACAAGCGAAAAAGACATGGATTAAAAAACTTTGCGCATCAAACAGTATTCCAACGCTTTTATTATTGTGCTATTTCTTTCGAAATAGGTTCTGCAGTTTTTCTTCGCATACTGTTCTTGTGCCAGTAAACAAATGTAGGATCGATTCCGAGTTGTGTTTTCGTTGCATCTTTTGCTGACGCGTTTTAGCGCGCACCCTACTGCTTACTATTTGTATATTTTGTAATACATTTGCTAACTGAACAAAAGTCACCGTCCCATAATTTTCATTTATTTTTATACAGCTTCACTGATTAAATGCTAAAACTGTTGGGACATTATACCACTGCCGGAAGGTCACGAGTTCGTTGCTATGCGCAAAAAAAAATTTCTTTTGGCAACAATTTTAGCTACTTTTCCTTTCTAATCATTTTGTAATTATTCCATTTTAATTTTCATTTATGGACAAAGACGAAATTGTCTAGGCTTTCGAAAATTAGTTGCTGAAATTAAACTTCGCAAAGGAAGAAAAAAATCGTCGATTCAATTTATTAATCCAAAATTTATGAATAAATCTACTGTTCGGTATTTTCCAAAGAAAAAAATTTAAGTCGATATTTCTGCATAGACTTATTTTTGAATTATTTTCCAAAATCCAAGTGCTGGGTAAATGTTGCAGTTTTTTCAGTTTCACTTTAGTTTGGATTTAAATTTTGACTTTTTATTTCAACTTCAAGCAACTCTATTTGCAGATGAAGAAAAATTTAAGAAGTCTAAAGAGAATGAAAAGCAGTAGCTCAATGAAAGTGTCCAATAGCCAGAAAAATGTTGACAGTAAAGGAGCAAAAAAGGGAAGAGCAGCACAAAAAATTGGGGGAAAAGATGAACAACAAGGAAAGCAGGTTGTTCTGATGGAATTACAACTTCTGATTTTCTTCCATTAATTTTCAAAATATTTTGCAGAGTAACTTCTAAAATAGTAGAGCTAACGTTACGCAGTACTTTGAATCTGAGATTGAAACTTTATACTTTCGTAACTTAAGTTTTCTTTTTTTTTTTCGAGTTCAAGAGATTAAGTGGATTCTTTCCTGAAAATTTTAAGAACCCATGTTTTTTTAGAAACCGATTTTGCATTAATCTTCATGAAATTTAATTTGTATGTAACACTGTAGGTGTTTGATTAAAATCGTGACATCGTGTAATCTTCGAAATCTTAAAGCATTTAAGTTGAAACATTTAAGCTGAAATTTTTGTTGAAATTTTCTCCGAAAATGTAATTCTAATAGTAATATTTTTTTGACACTATTAAAGGAATATCTACATTTAAACTAATTTCTTTCATTTCTGTTTTCCTATTTTCTGAAACACTTATAAAATTTGTTTAAGGGCAATATAGTTACTGTGGGCAAGATCAGTGATAAGAAAGACAAGGATAGTGGTCGTTTGAGCAGCGATATATCCGATGATGGCCAATCATTTGATGAAGCGGAAAATGGCGCAAGTGTTCGATCTAGAAAATATGGCAAGGTTCTATCTTTACAATACTTTTATTTATAAATTTAAATCGCTTTTGTTGAGTCTTACAAATACTTAGAAATGAGTTTATAAAAAGCTGATACAGAAAAAAAAAGCTGATGTTAAGAGGAACAAACTAAAAGTTAAATTATTCGAGTGATAAATAAATGTTAGGTGCTGGTATGGGAGGATACTAGTTTCAGAAGCGAACTCGAAGACGTCCGCCGGAAAAGTATGCCGAATATGCTGCTTATCGAGTAAGTGAACATAGATTATCTCAAATTATGTTATTCATATTGTCCATTTTAGTGGTTAGTGTCGTAAATCTTTTCATTTCATTGTATAATCTATATGTATGGATAAGAGGTGTGTAATTATTCATTCATCCATTTCAATTTAATAATAATCAAAAGGCGTTATCATGGAGTTTATAATTAAGCGCAGTTGAAGCAGTTCAGCAAGCAAAAGAATAAAGAACTTTCTACTACTCAGTTCGAAAGAAAAAAGAAATTGATTAAATAAGTTGAAGCTTAGATGAAACCAAATTCTTTTCATTCATCCGAGCAATACTTGGAACATATATCCTTTTTAACAAGATTAATCCTCATAGAAACTGTAGTCTGAGGTGGAACTTTCTTTTGCATTGCAGTGCCCATTTGCAGTGATGCAATGAATTTATTCGTTTAGATGAAACATGGCAAGATTTTTGTGGGATTAAAATCCAGAATTCATCTTCAATCTGAAATCATTATTTGCAGGGTCATACTGCTAGTTGGGCTGTATTGACAAAAATGGAAAAACAGCAGCTTCTACTTCGGGCTTTTGCGGAAAGTACTGATGGCACGGTGAATTGCTTGAATGAGAAGTGTACAAAAACATTGAAAAGTATTGAAGATGTTACTAAGCATGTGGACAAGTGCTTGAAATTACCAGAATACTTCAAATATGTGGTAAATTTTTAGGTCATACTTTTAAATAAGATGGAGCGATCTGCAGGCATTTCAGATTACTCATTTAAAATTTTAAGATTATATGCAAATTATTTCAACAATTATTTAATCAAATTCATATGTAGCACGGAAAGAATTGTCGAATGTAATGACGTTTTTACAGGGTAAAGCTGATTTGTTTCGAGCCCTTGATAAAGACACAAAAGCGAAAATATTGCGGGTTTCGATGAATGCATTGGAGGTTTTGCCATGTTTGAATATCGAAACATTAAATTGTACACAAAAATACGGACATCGTTATGCACTGTCATATCACCTTGAAAGATGTGGTCAAAAGAGGGTGCTTTTTTCATTTATACCAATCAATTTTACACGCACTGTACTTAGCTTCAGTTTTATTATAAATATAGTGATTTCAACATGTTCAGTTGGGTAATAAATTTAGTATTTGGAAACTTACATATAAAACGAAATGTAGGTCTAATGCTCCTCAAAAACTTTTGATTACCAACGAAATATAAGAATTCAAATGAGTTATCACAGCTGTTTACTTAAATGCAGCGGTTGAATTCAAACGAAGGTGTAAAATGCTTATAGAAATTGATAGTGTCTCTGAATTTCTTTGGTTGTTACAGGATCAGTTACCTTGGAAATGTTGGAGATGCGGACTTACGGCTACAGTTGCGGAAGGTCATGGACATCTGGCCATATGTTCGAATTCGAAAACGGGAGCAAAAGGACAGGGGTCATTAAAATTTCCTTTTTCTATATTTGTATATTAATGTTTTTGTAGATGCTGTTAATGGCATTAGACTGCAACAAGAAATTTCAGGTCTTACGATGAATCGGACTCTGGAAACTCAGGAACTGATGAGATGGATATGGATAATGCAAGCAATTTGAGAAAAGTACACTTCAGATAGGCTTTCTTTAATTCAACTTTTATATTAGCTTTTTTTACGCTGGGAATTTACCAAACTGTGTCCGGTTTTGTGATGACAAGTTTAAAGAAGTAACGGTAATCTCAAAGATATTGTTAAAGAAGTTGAGTTGGATTGATACTCTAGAAACTAGCGATGGATAGAAGGACCACTGTTCAGTCACGTGTTTTTAGGAGTCTATACAAACAGAATCCTTCAGTAAATAAAGAAGTCAGATGACTACTTTATCATTAAAAACATCCCTGAGGCTTCTTACTTTTTCAATTCTTTATAGTCCTCTCAATTTATTAATTACAGAATAGGAAATCCGACAAACAGAAAATGCCATCAATAGCGCAAGGATATTTGCCGGAGAAAAGTTCACGTATGAAAGTATCTGATGGTGTTAAACGATTTAAATTTAAAAGTGCAAATCTTGAAGGTTGTTGAATTATATAGTTTCGTTAGGTGTTTTGCACATCTAATCTTTTTTTTGTTAATGTCCCAACAACTGGACTAATTAACAAAGAAAAAGTTTGTTTTGTGGTATAAAAGCTCTCAAGCTTTGCATTAGAATATTGAAAATTCGAACTTAATGAGTTAATTTCATTTTAATAAATAATTAAGCTCCTTATTCACTTTTCATTTCTAAACCTTATTCGATTTACCGATGACATAATTTCATCTTAAATCTTACTTTTTGAAATCTGATAATTTCAAACTAAGCTAATTTTTGAGTCAGGAAGTAATCTTACAAAAAAACTGATATATAACTTGACTAATTACTGTTTTTGTTTCTATAAACAGTGTTATTAAAAATTTTAGCGAGTGTTCCGACACCACGTAACCTGACGGAATATCAAGAAACAATTGACCGAGCGAACGAGTTACTTAGGGTTCAACGAGAAAAGGAATTTCCTTGCAACGTGCTCGCTCAGTTTGAACATCAGCGAAATAATTTTATACGTGTAACACCCTGTGATTTCAGGTTTGTTTTCTGATTTTTGCATTCACTCTGCTTTTTGCTGAGATTTTATGGCTTTTATTATTTTTTTTTTTTTATTACAGTGAAGATTTGAATATTATGCTCAATAAATGTTCTGTACCTGTTGTCCTTCCCTCTGGCGATAGCAACAAGCAACAGCTAGCGAGTAAAGGTCGAAGCCCAAGTATAAACAATGTTTGTAAAGATGAAGTAGGTAATGGTAAGCAAAGATTGCCAGTTTTTGTACCCAGATCTTTGCACTGCAAGATGACGAAGGCGTAAGTTTTCGATCAGTTTCGATTTTAGTTGATTTTTGTGTGAATACCTTAGCATTTAGCGAAATGAAGAAGTTTGTGATTAAATTTCAGTGGGGCGTCTGTATTGAATTCTCCATTATTCCTGATATTCTATTAATTTTGGTTATATTCATCTAGATTTGTTCCTTCTTAAATCCACCAGGAGTTTCGAATTTTGTTTGGTGAAGTTCAATTTCGTCTTTCATTGTGTTATATTGTATGTCATAAAGTAATAAGCTTTCTTCTTGTTTTTGGTGATTGCGGTGATCATCGGAAAAATGAAAGTGAAATCAATTATTCATTTAAGTTTACTCACGCTTGTTACTTTCTTTGTGTTTGAAATCTGACACTGTTTGAAAATTTTGCCTTTCCACAAATTTACTTGTTTATGAATAATTTTAGGCATTCTATGATAGCTAAACAAGATTTGCATGAAATTGGTTGTATTGCATATTGTGGTGGACCGATATCAACAATTAGGAGCTGTCCACGGAAACTAGAGGATGGTTAGTCGTTTTAGTGGTATTTACTTCCATTCGCAGATTTTCTCCTTTGCTATGTTAACAGGTAATTAAGTTTTAAATATTTTCCATTATGATTTAATCGAATTTTATTGAAGAAAATAAATGCAACAAAATGAGCACAAGTGTTACAGGGTTTACCAAATGGTAAAGGATATTTCTTCATTAATTTATAAAGGTCTGAAGCTCCTGTATTATCTAATTGCGTTCAGACAGGCCTTTGTACCACTACCTTATATTCGTATATATTATTTTGTTTTTATTTAGGTCGTGAATGTGTAGCTGTGACCGTCTTTTCTGACGAAGAATATTTGGTTTCAAGAAATCAGAAAAACTGCTCTGATTATGTGCAGTTTTGGCTGTATGACAATGGACCAGAGAGGTATGGCTAGAACGTTTCTGGTAATTTAGTTGGTAAAATATTTCACGGATTTCATTTTTTTTTAAATTAGTGAATTTTATTTTTTAGGATCACTGCTTCTTTGTGGTTCCTTTTGGAAGTAAAATATAGCACAATACTTTGTACGGCCTGGTGTCCATCTTTACGAGGTTCTGTTAAACAGGACAAGAAGTTATCAAATTTCATTGGTATTCTTGCGGTCGGTGGTGTAAAAAGTCCAATTTCGATTTATGGGTCCGTTATGCTATTTTGTTGCCATTCACTTCAGTTTTTTGAGTCAGTGGCTTTAAGTTTTTAGACATCTAATCCTATTTTATTTCAAATCTCGCTTGATTTCAGTTCCAGTTTCTTGTTCAGTTCTGTTCGAATCATATAGAATTCCCGTTTAAGCTAGGTACAAATTCTTTTGGGACAAGGAAAATATTATTAGTAACAACAAAATATAAGTCGCAAGCAGTAAACTTATTTCTGTAAGTAATCCAAAAATTTAATTCGGGAACCCTACTTATAATTATAAAGGTGTCTATTACGTGGAGGACATTTAGAATTCGATAAGAAAAGCAGTATTCAGAGGGTTATTTCCTTAATAATTTGGTTTTAAAATTTTGATTAGATTACTCAATTTCAGAATACGTAATGATACACCGATCCCATCAACCAGTGGTAGTGTTCCATTTGTATATCGTTGTTTTGAACCTGATCTTGTTCTGTGCTGTCCTGAATGCTGTGTTGACGCACCAATTATTACAATTGCATGGAGTGAGAAGCGAGGTTCCAGCAAGATTGCAGCTGTTTCAGCATCAGGCAAATTCACATATTTTTCGTATTATAAGCTTTACTTCATATATATAAGTTCAAGAAAAAGTTGAAGAAGGAGACGGAAAAGTTGAAAATTAAAGTTCTGCAAAACCTATGCACTATAATTAGATTTCAAAATATTAGGAGAAAGACCTTCAGCTGAATATTTTTTGAAGCTATTTAATATTGTTACCAAATAGAAACGTTTAACAAAAGCTCATTTAATTTAAATTTATGAACATGAGCACTGTTAAAGAATTGTAGTAAAAATATTAAAGGTCATGTACTGATTTGGGATATTGATGTAAGCATAACATCGGCAAAGATTATACATAGTACCGAATGGCTATCTCCCCCTTTGAACGTCGCATTCTGCGGATTGGAACAACGTAAGTCTCTTAAGAAACTTTCTAAATTCGCATTTCACAAACTGGAGTTTTGTTTTTCTATAGATGCAGTGTTTTTGAAAAAAGCTGGTTAGCCTTACTTTTTGGAATAATGTGAAAGATTTGTGTAGGGTATACTTTTAATTATCGTAATAGAAAATTTATTTTTAGATTTAACATTCTGCTGTTTTCCATAACTGTAATTTGTTTCAGTGGCTGTATCATTCCGGGAAAAATTGATTAGAATATATGATTTGGCCACGCTTGCATTCGTGATTGAAGAAAGTGCTCAGAGAACGGCTGGAATGCAGGTTTAACTTTCAGAAATTCCATTTCATTCTTTTTTTAAATTCTCTTTAAGAATAATTTCTTTTTTTTAAGAGGTATTCTGGTTTTCTTCCCAGTGTAATTTATCTGAAACCGTTTTTCCTAGATGTAACGGTTATAGGTTTATTCTCGAGAAGGACTTTTCAATGGTATATTTAGCTATCAACAAGATTTTACTCTTAGTGGCTCGCATCTGACATGTGGAACATGTTATGTTGTATTAGGCTCGTCAAAAGAGAATTTCTTCGTAGTACCGCTGGCTAATAGGCTAGTATTTTTCAACTG
>PQVD01000452.1:0-11355 GCA_003012265.1 Setaria equina | reverse complement strand
TTTTTTTTCTTTTTTATTTGGAGTTCAGACATGAAATACAGCTCTGGGATATGTGTATCTGTCCAAAGACGGGTGCAATAATATCAGCTGGTGCAGATGGTCGTCTTCAAGTCTCGTTAAATGGACGTCTAGCAGCTGTTGGGTCGGAGAAGGATTTTTTATTCAGTGCATGCCGCGTTGTTATGACAGTGATGAGGAAGTCTGTAGAGGAACCATTAACGAAGGTAGCTTTTTTAAGACGTTTTATTGATAGAGTTTCTTCACAGGAATATTTTTTTCACCAAATTCATGACATCAGCATTTAGATTTTTATCAGTCAAAATTTATTTCTTTGAGATGAAATCGGAGGAAAACATGCTTAGGTATATTCTAGATATCTCGTCATTTCATCATAAAAGAAAATTTTGGTGAATAAAAGTTTGAATTTCGAACTTTCAGCCTTGATCACTGTGCTTTTTGTCCTGTTATTTGTTATTTTGCTTCTCGTTCTTTCGAAAATAGTAATTAGTGATGTCATTTAGCCGAAGCAGCCACTTATACTGTTTTAATCACCGAATAAAATTATAGACCGTGGAATCAGTTTTAAATGCTGATGTCAATGCTTATGGTAACACGGAATGTAAAAATGAAGCGAAATTTCCTCCACCTCAGACAAATTTACGGTTATGTGCTGAAAAATCGTATCTAGAGTTTTGTTTCGAGGATGTCAAAGTACGTTTTAATATCTATATAATAGAAAAAAAAAAAGCATGAAAGAAATTATGTCAGCTCCCTACATCATGGATTACGGCTCGAGTGTTTAACCTGGAGAATTTCCGACCAAAAATGCCTGGAGGTCTTACCGGATGCTTCCTTCTCTCCTAAAAAATTGTAGGGACAAAACTTTTGTTAACATGCCATAGTATTTCTGGCAGTGACAGTTTTCTTCTGCAAAATTTGGCTAAAAAGCTTATTATTAATTTTGTAATAATGTTTAATGTACCTTTTAGTCAAATTTTGCAGAAGATTGTGGTTGTAAAAAATATTGGAGCATATTAATTGAAGGTTTTTTTCTGTTTCTAGATTTCTTTCTTTAAGCCAATTAATCTGCTTCGACGAATTGTATTTTTGGATTAATCACTGTGTAATAAGTCTCACTAAACCGAAAATTTTTTTTTTACTATTGGTTAATTGATATGCAAAAAAAAAATGACTAACCTAAGTTTTCGTCAAATTAATTCTTTTTTTTTTTTCAGACTAATAAAAGTCCCATACCGCAGTTTAGTCTCGATCTTCGTACGGAATCACTGAATCGATTATCCGTAAGTGAACCATCTGGTCAACTAGCAATTTGTGGTGGTGAAGCTGGTCTTCTGATTTTCATTCCTTGTTATTTGTAAAGGTCTTAGATATTTTGTATTCTTTTTTGCTTGACTTCTAAGCATTAGTGAATAATCTTCAATTTTGGTAAGTCGACTTATTCTGTTTCCATTTTGTTATTGCCAGTTGTCCTATCGTAGCAGCACTGTTTTATATTTTTGCAACTATTGTGTGATATATAAAAATGATTTGCTTAATTTTATCTTCTAGCTACCTTAGTAAATAGTAGGTAAATTTCATTCATGACTCTATAGCATTGAAGCAAACATGTGGTCTCTAAGAAATATTTGAAAGGAGTAGATGATTTCTATTGAATATTTGATGTGTTAACTTGTACATTGCGCTGTACTTATCTCTAAATTATATCCTGCTCAAATTTTCCCAAGTATTTAAATTATCTACCTCGAATAATTCACTTTAAGAACAAAAAAAAAAAAAAGATAAAAATTGTCATCGAAAGAGACATTCCTAATTCCATTTAAATCCTTAAAAAAATATTAAAACTTCTGCAAGAGTGAACAGTTTAGCTTAGTAGCTGAGAGGAAGTGGTTTATTTTTTTCATTTTTGTTTTGCAGTTCATTTTTTTGTAATCTTGAAGAAATATGCCATGCAAAATATTTCTCCAGTTGTGGATTATCTTTTGGTAAATTTTCATGAAAAGTTATAATTTCCTGAAGACGAAGATTTTACTAGCTTGGTTAAACGAATTCGATTTTTTTCGGCTGCAAGAAAATGGATGTCAGAAGTTACTGTGACGGTATTTTATTATTATATATCATACATTGAATCCGATGTTTTCCGATGTTTTTCGTGTGACTATTTAATGGCTACTGTAAAAATGCTTGAGAAATAATCAATTAATTTGAAACTGGTGTTACTAATTATACAGAATAGTATATGAAGTATACTAATTTGTAATTTGCAACTTGAGAATACAGTTTTTTTATCTCCTTCCTCCACTCCCCGTAAATTATTAGTTGTGTATTGCTTCTGTACTTTCATAATTCTTTTAAATGGCTTTCCTGATGCTTAAAATCCACTATCATTTATGAACAATAACAATATTTGGATAAATAGACAATAATAATATATGATTGAATTAATGACTGATATGAATTCAGTATATATAATAAGATTAGCATCCTTTAAATGCTATCTTAATTTTCAACAAGTGGTATGATGTTATTGCTGTTTTCATTATGTTTAACGTGGTTACACTGTGGTATGAGTATTGTTTTTATTTATCCTCAACATGCTTGGTCTTATGTGAAGCTTATTACAAATATCAATGCTTTTTTCGATTTCTTTAGGGTACTATTTGTTATCAGTATGACGGTTATACAAGAAAGATGAAGTTAGCACTATCGTAACATTTTCTCACTTTATCCAAAAATGTATAATTTAAGAAATTGAGAACATTCTTAATTAACCCGGAAATAATTATATTCGTTGGAGTGGAAACAAAAAACCTTACTGTAAGCAGTTCAAATTGCGAGAAAGTTAAAAAATGTGAATTCAGAATTATTTCTAAGGTTACAGATTACCTCAGCAATTGGATTCGGTGCAAAAGAAGAATAGCAGAAAGATTACACCATGAACGAGAATGCTAAATGTGAAAAGGTGGCATTAAGAAGAAAGCGAATAAAAGCAGTATTATTTTGATGGTTTTTCAGACAGACAAAAAAAAAATTAAAGACTAAAACTTAGCGTCCACTAATCTTTGAGGAGGCAATACTTTCGATGAACGTGAAAAGCTTATGAGAAGTGATAAAAAATAATTTCGAAAAAAATGCAAGGTGTGATTGTTAAAAATGTAAGGAAGTAAAGATACATATGTATTCAATTGGAATTATTCGAGTAGTGTAAAGAAAATAAAAATAAGCAAAACTGAAGTTAATCAAAAGTGAATGACTGATTATTCGAATAAAACATGATGAAATAGCAGCTCATATTACGTACGTGTGCATAAAAACAAACGTACTATTCTTATGTATACATATATATCATTACTTTTTATCATTATTCTTCTTTACATTTGGGCATTTTTCAATACTGTATATTCAAAAAAAAAAAAAATTCTAGCAGGTATTTGAAAATTAAAATTTCACAAATCTCTTAGTAGGATGGACCTTCATAATTGTTTTAGTTCAATGAATATAATATGAAAAAGTTTGTCATCTTCTTTACAGTGTTGATAAATTTTCAATTTTTATACAATTACCGAAATTTTTTTATCCTTCATACAGGTGAACGAAGAGAAAAGAAAGAATAGAGGAAAATTTTTTGGAAGTTAAAATGAAACTCACTACAAAAGTTGTAGTGGGAGAAAAAATTCAACTAGAAGAGTGTTCCAATGAAAAAAAAAAAGGAAGCAAGGAATAAAACTGTCGCACAATTAATAACTCTCAAAATTTCCGTTCTATTTTAAAAAGATAGTCACAATAAAATAAAACAAAGCAAAAGACAGAAGGTAAGACGAAAAAGAAAAGAAGAAAGGTAGCAAGAAAAGAGGTGAAAAAGTGGAAAATCAAAAGAATAGATTAAATTTTATCAACGATGAAAATGTTTTGCGATAGCGCATATGCATATTTTCGTAACAGTTGTTCATTTTTATTTTTCGTCAAAAAAAAAATTTTTTTTTTTTTTCAACACAATTTTTATGCTATTCGTTTTTCTTTTATTACATACCAATACAATGCACACTAGTCACTGTCTAACATTTTTCTCCTCTTTTATCCGCCTCCTCTACCTTTTTTCTACTTTTCTCTTCCTAAAAATTTTATTTTTTTTTTCTTTTTTTTCACAAATTATTCTTAAAGAAATGAAGAATGAGACAGAGAGAGAGAGAGAGAGAGAGAGAGAAAAGAGAGAAGGAAGAAATTGAAATTAAAATGAAGAAAGGTTAAGAACAAATCGATTAACTATTTCAACTAACTAATTCTAAGTAATCCAAACTAATGAAGGAAAGAGTAAGTAGCTAGTCTAACTGTTTAAGCCATCTTAAAACATTATCATATATTATATTTAACCAACAGCTGTTACAAATGATTGAAGAGTGTAAGAAACGAGGCGGAAACTAAAATGATGCTGGAATAAAACCGAAACGATATAAGAATTGGATGTGAAGTTAAGCAAAATTTGTTACAGCAAGCTGTAACAATTGGTAACAGAATGGAAAGCATTTGATGCTTATTATCATCAGCCTCAACATAATATCCATTTCAATCCGCCTCCTCTACCTCCTCCTTCTTCTTCCTTCATCATCCTCATCTTCATCCGCTGGATAAAAGTCTCAAGATCCAGCATTTCCAATAATGTCTTTAGCTTGCATGCAACTGTTAATGGTTAAAAGTTTGCGTGTGTGTGTGTGTGTATGTGTTGTCAGAGAAAGGAAAAAGATGAAAAGACTATTTTTTTTTTTTTACAGTTTATTAAATTATACAATATTTTCCTTTAAATGGTTTATTAGTAAAATTTATGCTTTTATTTTGTTTCTTAGTAAATTTTAATCATTAGAGTAAAATTTGAAAATATTTATCATGAATAGAAATGGTTGTAAAATATAGAAAAAAAACTAAGAAAAAAAAAACGAAAAGTTGATAAAATATATCAGTGATAGGAGAATTCATTGAACGTACACACACACATACACACACACACACATATATACATACATCATTCACGATACTATTATTATCGTTGTACATCTTATCCACTGGTGCGGTTGTTGCTTCAGTTTAGTTTTCTCTCGAAATTTTTAAAATTTTAAAGCTTTTTTTACTTTATTTCAGTCTGAAGGTAGTATTCAAGAAATTAAACACAATACTTTATCAACATGGATGCGATCAAGAAAAAGATGCAGGCGATGAAAATCGAGAAGGTTAAATATTATCAATTCATTAATTAATTAGCAAAATATCATTTATATGATATGATAAAAACTTTTTCTTTTTTTTTTTTATTAGAGATCAAAGGAAAAAATGAGATATTTATGATTAATGAAAGGACGAGGATACTGTAATCATGATAATAAATAATAACGGTATTACTGCTGTTTATCATCTGATTAGTATGATAATACTGATAGATTATTTTTATTAAACAACATAGTGGGTGTTTTAATTTTGAGATGTGAATTAATCATTTATTGATTGCTGGAAAGAAATTAAATAGGAAATGAATGAAACATTTGATGAAGTTTTCCAAATTTAATCGTTCTTTGAAACTTTCAAGAATGAGATGATTGAAACCTACGACGAAACTGTAAATGGTAGTATTAAAAAGTTAACTTAAATCGTAGTGAATTTTGAAAATTTGTTTAGCATCAATTCATTGCAGCTAGAAATCAATGTGATAATTTCGGAAAAATTTTAAACGATGGTTATTTCAGTCTTTCATTCATATTTTGCATTTCAGATCAGGATTTAAACTTTTTATATGAAAAATAAGTTCTGTGCATGTAATCAGCGGTATTTTCACATTTCATAGGTGATGAATGTAAGCGTAGAGAGGAAAGAAAAAACGTGAATAAAAGTTTTCTCAAAATTTTCTAAAAAATGTTTTCCTATTACTTTACACTAATTCTTGCACTATTTAGCGTATTCTAAACAATGAGAAATTGAGTTAGGAAAGAAATATTTCTCATTTTTCCTTTTAATATATAGCTTTATTACCATATGCAATTTGAAACATAATTTCTAAATTAAACAAATGAAATAAGCAATTTGTTTCGCTAGTTTACTCAGTTAATTAAAACAATTATAAGGATGGAAAGAATAAAAATATCAACATAAATGTTACCAAATGTTAATTAACTGATGAAAGTTTTAACATATTCCTATATTTACGTACCATTAAATTTCATCAAGTTTTTTACTGAATAAATGAAAAATGCAAATTTGTCTCCTGTCATTAATTCGCTAGTACAAGTTAAAATGAAATTTCGCTGTAAAGTTTTAGAATTATTCGATACTTCAAATAAGCAAGCTAACTGATTGTCATATTTTGAGACACATAATTTGCAAATTCATATATTTTTGGGTGAGGGTTTGCCGGAAAGAAATTTCAGAATTCGAAGTTTCAAATTGGAATTACAGAAGATAAATTTTCATTATATTCCGCAAATATCTTGAGATTTTTATTTATTTTTTAAGAATCATCGTTTACATGTAAGTGAATATTAATTAAATGTTTTGGATAAATGAATGAGAAAGTTAAGCTCTGCTAGGGATATTTTCAATTGAATTTAATTTAGTTAAAATGTTAAGAATTCCAAAAGTTTCCATTGTTTCAAATTATGGCGCCAACAAAGATACCATGTATTTTTCAATTTTATTTTAACTATTACGACGATATGCTTTCTTCCTAATTAAAAAAAAAAAAATGAATTTTTTGGTCAAACAAAAGGAAAAGCCTTAGTATGGGGAAAAATTTATTAGAAAAAGTAAATAAAAAATTGACGTATTTTTCGAGATGAAAAAAATAACGACGTATTCTTAAACATTAAAATATATTAAGTAAAATTAAAACTTTCGCAATTCAAAATTTGTAAAAAAAATAATTTTTTTTCCCTGAATTTCGTCCAATAAGTGATTTAGTAATTCTTGAGAGAAATTTAATATTTCAAGTAAAATCAATTAATACATTTTTTTTCCATGTAAGTGAGTGTAATTTTTTAATAACTTTTTAAATAGTCAATAATTTACCAAAAAAAATTAACTAATTTAATGAATTTCAGGACAATGCTCTCGATCGAGCCGATGCTGCGGAGGAGAAAGTTCGACAAATGACGGATAAATTGGAACGAATCGAGGAAGAGCTACGAGATACGCAGAAGAAGATGATGCAAACGGAAAATGATTTGGATAAGGCACAAGAAGATTTGGCTGTGGCAAATACCAACTTAGAGGAAAAGGAAAAGAAAGTTCAAGAGGTAAACTTTTTTTCTAGGGAATTAATCACGACAGTTGAGTTAATTAAGACCTAAGTTAAAATGATTATCAAAAATTTCCTTCAAATTTATTAATTTTGCTAAACTAAGCTGATTAAGTTGATTGCCAAATTTTTTCTTTAAATTTATGAATTTTATGGAATGGAAATTTTTCTTTCCTTACCTTTTTAACGAAACAATAAATGAAAAATGAAAAAGTGTTTTGAAATTACCTTTAACAGGTAATTTCGTCTATTAAGTCAGTCTGCTACTTGTATATATTTTTTAATTCATTACATTGTAAATTATTTGATATAATGAATGACAATAATTAACGGTTAATTCAAATTCTTTTTAAGCTTTACTTTAAAGTTTAGATTCTTTCTTTTTTTTTTTAAAGGAAAAATTGTTTATTATAAATGCAGATATGAATATATTTGTTTATTTATCATTTTTTCCTTTTTTACTTCTTTACACTACATTGCCGTTTGCCACAATCCTCCTCACATGAGCACAATCTATCAAATTCTGATCGATAAACAAACAACCAAACAACAACAAACAAAAGGTTTGTCTTTTTATTTATTTATTTTTTTTGTTATGTAACCAAATATTTGCCATTTATTTGTCAACAATGTCTATGTCGCATTTTTTTTTTCATGTTTTATACATTTTATATGTTGTCTTTATCTGATTTCACTTTTTTAAAATTAAACTCAATTCAAAAAAAAAACCATCAGAAGAAATTTGGAAATTACTATTTCTCTCTTTTTTCAGCTTGAAACAATAAATTTTCTTTTTATCATTTGGAGGGATGAATTTAAATTTGCTTGTTCAAGATTATCAAGTTAAGTAAAATAATTTCACGTGACTTAATATAGGTAATATAATTCTTTACGGTTATCAAGTAATAAGTTATTAATTTAATAATTTCAGTAAAATAAGGCTTAATCTAAATTCATAGAAATCACTTCATCTCTTTAGTTCTATCTTTTATTTTTTAAATAAATCGTTTTAGCTAACTAGCTATATTCATTTTATTTCTTTTTCTTAACTAGCACAGTTTCATATTTAAAATTTTACTTGCATTCCGAACTTATTAGCATAGTAGTATATTGAATTTCTAGTTGATGCATGGTATTATCAGATTTTTTTTTATATACTGAGAGAAATTTGTTATTTATCTTGAAAATTTATATATTAATTAATAATGGTATATAGAAATTTGTAAATTAAACAATAATGCTACGCCAAAATATTGTGTTTATTTTTAAACGTAACTGTCAACTGTTACTGATTAATAGCTTATCATTATTTTAGGGAAAACAAGTTTCCTAGATTGAGCTAAATCTTAGCATTTTATGTCCATTTTTTATTAATTATATACAAAAAAAAATTGGTAATTAATTACTTTATACTTTAGTAAATTTGCTCCATTCTTGTTTCCAAAAAAATAACAATAACAGATAGAAAGCTGTGCATTTCATATTTCTTTTATTATAATAAATTTTATTTTAAAATAAATCTGCTATTGATAATTGGATTTTAAATTTTCACACCACCATCATTGCGGTCTATTCGGCGCAATTCTGTTATTATGAATGAAATTTCTTAAATTTCATCATGTAAATTAATTTCGAATTAAAATAAATGACCATTGGGTCATTTATTCGCGTTCCTTTTTTCTTTTGAAACATAATATTTTGTATTTTTTTTGGAAATTCAAAAAAAAAAAAAAAAAGAAAACGCAATATCAGCACAAAGAAACGTTAAATTTAAAAAAATTTTGACAGTTTGAAGTGGTACAAAAACCTAATCATTAAAATAGTCGTGAAATTTTTGCTGAAATGATCATATTTAATTGAAATTTTCCTTGATAATATGGTAATTTTTAATTGAATTTTTCCCCAGTGATGTAATTAATTTAAATTGAATTTCGTCCTAACGATGTAATAAATTTTTAGTTGAAATTCTTCCAGTGATTTGATAATTTTTAATTGAAATTTCCATGATTTGATAGAAATTATCATCAAAACGATAAAGCGACTGAGCATTCTATCTAACTGTATGTATTTTTGATGAAAACATTCACTTCGCTTTTTTACAATAATAATTCATCTGAAAATAATTTTCTTTTGATCCTAACTTTTGGTCTTAACAAATAAAAAATTAATCTTTTCTGGGTGAAAAAAAAAAAAAAAAACAAATATTTCTTTTTGAAGGATTAGACAAAATTTATTCGTATTTTTGTGATTATTGTTTACAATAATTTGGATTTTGTAAAAATTCAGTGCTATAAATTTCGAAACTTCGTCACTTTTTTTTTTATTGGAGTAGTTTTTTCCTGAAGAATATAATGTGAATTATTATTTTTTTTTATCGTTTTCGTAATTTTTTAGCTAAATTTTTCAATTTTTTTCCATGAAAAATTTCCACAATTGGCTGTTTAATCGAGATATCTTCGAGAATATCATTAAATTGATTCAAATGGGCCTGTTGACATTTTATTGAATTACTTTTGCAACCCTTTAATTATTCCCAAATTTTGACTGCAGAGTTTAATGCATCACTTTTTCATAAAAATTTTCCTTTTTAAACGACTTTTGTTTCGTTTGTTTTTCGTTCATCAACAGTAGCTATTGATTTCTGGAAGTGCTGGATGAATGTTTATAGTCATTTTTGGCAATTTATAATTAGTAAATTAATTAATTAATCCGTAAACACTATTATCTATTTTAATCTCCAATATCTTCACTTCATTTCATCTGTTCAGCAACGAAATTTTTTCCATTACAACTGTCCTGATCATCGAACTTAGTGTGATAGTAATTAAGGTCGAGATTTATTGAATTGTCTGACCGACAAAAGTTCAAATCATTTATTTACTTTTTTCTTTCATCATAATTTTATGAAAAATGTCTGGACAGTCATTCTGCGAATCATAGAATATCTTAATTTTGTTTCATTCGATCGTTTTTCTTTTATCAGTAAAAATATGATACCGTATATTCTAAATGAATATTCTGCAATTCTTCATATCACTATCACACGATATCATATTCAGGTCAACATCCTATGATGCCATATGCCCAGGGGTTAATGTCTTACAATATCATATATTCAGGATCAATATCCTACGATTACATAATATCTTCAAGTACTGTAACTTGCGATAGTACCTATGCAACATGCTCAGCAAAAATGATAGCATAAATAGTTATATGATAATATAGCCTGCTTGAGCTAAGTAAAATGAAATCAAGTGAAAATGGTAAATTCAGTTTTACAAAAACCGAAAATTTCTTTTCAGGATTTGTAAAATTAAAACAATTCGTTAATATGTGTATATCACATTGAGCGAGCAATCATTCTTCACCTATTCTTATTCTCATTTTAGTTTAAATTCTTTTCAAATTATTGTACTATTTTAAATCTTTTCTTCAAATTTACACACACACGTGCCAGTAACATAGACCAACAGTATCTGATGATTTATAAAATGTATGTTTTGTTGTGGTTCAAAATTATTTTACAACAATTTAAATTTAGAACGTTTAGGATAGCATAGGAAGCCAATCAGTTGGGGGAAAGAGAAAAATTTACACTGCTATCATTGAAGTTATCATTATTGTTGGCATTATCAGTACTGCTATCACACCACTATTATCATCATATTCTTCCTTATGTATATATTAAAGACAAAAAAAAAAAAATAGCCTTACGTGAATTGTAAACAGAATTTGAGCTATGCAAATAATTGAAATATTCGTTAAAAAATTTTTCTTCATCCATTCTCTCTCTCTCTCTCTCTCTCTCTCTCTCTCCCTCTCTCCCTCTCAACCTCTTTTCTCATATTTTCTAGCATAAACAAAGTTGAAGGATTCGATTTGATAGTCATTGAGATTAGCCCAATTTGTTGAGGCAATCATTCCAAGATTTAGATTAATAACCTGTTAACCTAAAAAAGGAATTTTTTTTCAAGCGATAAATTTTCGCAAATTTTCAAAATTGATTATCAATCCTTTTTTTTTTTCTCCTTCTTTCCCTCTTTCTCCTTTTTTTTTTT
>PQVD01000451.1:1589-53936 GCA_003012265.1 Setaria equina | reverse complement strand
AAATTTTGAAACTTCAAAAATGTTCGAGTAAAACTGTTTCATTTTTTCTAGCTTGTCGTATGAGTAAGTATTTAAGAATCCTGTAGTCAAATAAAAAAAAAACTACTCCCATAATTTTATTTTCGAATAGATCTGAGAGTAATTAAAAGTTCTCGAGATTTATAAATAGTTTAATGATGCTTTTATCTGTCAACATCCCTGCAAGAAAATGATCCATTCTGTTAAATTTAAAAGAAAATTGAACTATTTCTTTCCACTTGCTTTTTAATTATTATTTGTTTGGAACTATACTTTACGTGATAGCTAATTCCGACTCAGAGGTTTGATGGAAAATTTAAAATTAGAGCAGAAGAGATAGGATGTGCTTCAGAAAATACAGTACATTTTCTATTTTCCCCTTCATTTATTTTAAGTCATTAAAGGACAATTATGTAAATTCATTAAAATAATTTTTTTCCAATGCTCAGACATACAAGTCATTTAAAAAAAAAATGAGCCAAGTGCTTAATTTTATTATTTCTAAATAAGTCATATACGATAGAATGCAATAAGATAGTTTGATGCCTGGTTTGATTTGGTAATGAAGGTAGCACGACTTGGTAGTAATGTGTAAACTTTACTCAATTACCCGCTCGTAATTCTATTAGTTATTAAAATTTATTAGCAACAAATGCATGTGTTGATAAATGTTCGTTACCTGTCTTGTTATCGCTATCATTATTATCATTGTTCCCTTACGGGTAATCAAATGATGTATACTAGATATGATCCTTAATCTGTTGGTAAGAACATCAAATTTTGGCTCTAAACTATTATCTGTTAAATATATTCTTATCTCAGTATACTTGATATTTCAGGTTATTTCTTCCTTGGATTCTTTCTAACAAACTATTATGGAAGAGAGAAGATAAAAGGTAAAAACAGAAAAAAAAAGAAAGATGATGCGAGAGAGCTTCAGACTAAATTAAGACTGTTCTGATAGAATGCTGAAATTTTGAGTGAGACCGATAATTTAAACATTTACCATCACTCTATAAAGATAATGGTAAATATAATAATATCTCGGACTAAAGGAAAGGGTATTGAAGTTGAACTTTACATGTCAAATTTGAAAATTCTGATGTAAGATATGTAATTGTCAAGTGGTACTTTCAGTTGTAAATTAAATTAATGATAATGGCATCATTCCCATAGGATATTTGCGGGGGATGCTAAACGTCCTAAGGGTGATAAAATGTTTGGGTTGATGACAGTTGAAGGTCCAACCAATTAATTTATCCGATAGCCAACTTGCCACTATCATTCACTGCTCTCACTTGCTACTGTTACTGCCAAGAAGAATAAAAAAGTCGGAAAAGATGGAGCTGTGAAATGGACTGTTTTTCGTTTTTCGTTTTCTTCCTATAACTATTATTAAAGAGAACCATTTAAGAGAAGTTTTGAGTAGATTGAAGAATAATCATTTTTGCTCTTCTTCTTCTTGTAGAAATTCTTTGGAAAGGGTTGCTAAGCAAAGAAGCCAAGGGTGACTATGCCAAGTACTAGGCCTTCTCCTGAGTCTTAAGTAGCTAATCATTTTTTTCCTTTTTTTTTGTCTATAAATCTTAACTGAAAAATAAAAACAAGGCATGGGAGAAAGAGAATAATAACATATATGCACCTTTCCGGTTCAGACTTTATTCATATCTTTCAATGGTTATTTAAAAATGTACGTCAAATAATTTAAGATAAACACCTGCTATTAAAAGCGGAAAAAAGAAGCATATTTTTCTAGATCCCATTTTTTGCAATGTAGCGGTTACAGTTAATGCTAAATTTCAAACTTTTTTTTATAAGTCGAAAATGTTTTTTGAACTATTTCTTGTATACTGATTAACATTGATGTCCACTATTATAACCAAATGATTAATTTGCAAATTAAAATTAAAGTTGTTGGTGCATTGAAGTGTAAATGCTTTCAATGTACATGTAATACAACAACTGAAGATGTTTTCCACTTTTTTTGAATGTGAATTGCATTTTTATTTAGGAGCTGAAATGATGACTACTTTCATTGGCTTAGTGTAGAAAATCAACACTGATCGCTCAACGGAGTTAACGGATCTTCAAGCATCACAGCAGAAAACATTAATATTACTATGAAGCTGGTAAATCTAATTACAAACAGTGTAAAAGCATTTAAAATGTCCTTTTAAGCAGAATTCAGATTGCACTTGAGAAATTGTTCTTATTGGAAATAAAGATAGTAAATGGAAATTCTAAATGAATAGAATTTTCTTCGCAATACTTAAATTTTGATGAAGTGCACATATTTGTTGAAACTGACAAGTGGATAGGCAATATTTAAGTAGAATTGCTTGAAAATAGAGAACATATTGTTCATACGCAAAATATTCTTTTTTACACTACAATATGAATTACCCGAGATAATTACTTTTTTATATTACAGCGTGAACTGCGAGATGATCAGTTCAAGATTAACAGGCGCAACCTTTAAAAAGAAACGGATTAGGAAATACGGAAATGTTCAGATTATAGGAAGTTAAATAAGTTAAGTTCCGGATAGCTATCCACACTCGGTTGCCTAATTTGACAAGCTTAGTCGTCAATATAATAATCATACGTTTTGGATCACTCCTTTTTTTGATAAATTCTTTAACCAATTGTCTTGTTTTTCTTTCTTTAAAAATTCTTCCAAATCTACTCAAGCCATTTGAAAATCCTATTAATAATATCAGAAGTCTATTATTGTCAGTTCTATTTTTCACTTTGTTACCACTTTATTTAGTCGCAGAGGAAATTCTTTTTTTCAATTAAATGAATTGATGAAATTATATCACGGAAGTGAATTATTTATGAACTATCAGTGATCTGCTGCATATTCATGTGATTTTATCAAGCGTTTAAAATAAATGAAAAATTTCTGAATTTAATTTGGATTCACGAAGATTAAGGAAAAATAAACAACAAATTTTCATCACATCTCTTTTCTTATTTAAAAATCACTTCTAATTCTCATTCATTTACCTGACGATTGGGGCAACGGTATTTTGGGCCCTTTATTCTTTTCCGACGCAGAAATGCAGTAGCTCCTTCTTGATCCAGCTGAGCATGAAAATTAGTAGCAGACTTCTTGTTGAAAACAGAATTGTTTAAAAAAACTGAAGAAAGGTGAATAATAAAAAAAAATAAATTTAATTAAATTCTCTTTTCTGATAATATAATTTCAGTGACCTTTTCTTGTCCTAAAAGAAATGGCAAAATCCACTAGTTGGAATTATGAAGAACTATTAAAATGATTAAGAGAAAACAAACAAATATATTTAAATACAAATAAAAATGTTATCCGTGCAGAGCATTTATATTTTAGAATGTCTTCATGATAACAGGATTTCTATGGCATTTCCCTTAAATAGCGGGGTTCGCGGCAGAGAAAAGGAACGGATGTCAGTACAATATCATAAAAGGCATATCTAAATACTGAAGCTAAAAAAGTCTGGCTCAAGTTTCATTTAAGTTAGACAGGAAAAAGTCTAAGGTATAAGGTCTCAGGCTTGCAAGATATGTCCATGCACACACACATACAGCATCCCAGCCTAGTAAACATAACATTTATGTGTGCGAGATCGATAAATGAGATGAAATGTATAAGAAAAAAGCATTGCAGTTTGATTCAATATATCCATATATATTTTTTTGCATTAATTTCTAACATATCTTCAAGAGAACGATGTGAAATTGATAACAGAAACAATTATCCTTCAGAAAATGGCTGGAAGTTAACAAATTTTTACTGAAAAATTAACTAAAATGGTCATTTCTGAGGAAAAATAAATGAATAATAGAATGAAAATAAAGAATTTTTCAGGATTTAAAAAGCACCAATTCGATTAAATTGAATATGAGATTCAACTGATTCGATTAAAAAAAGGAATGGGCAAAATTCAATTAAAGATAAAGTTTGCTTAGCATAAGGTTGCTTTTCATAACGTATGAATGCAATTTAACGTTTAAAACATTATCAAACGAAAGTTTAGGATGGCCTTTGGAGGCGAGTTATGAATTGGGTAATAAAGATAAAATCTTTTAATGCAAAATAAATTATTTAATTATTTACAACCCTGATAACAGTATTAGTCATTATCAAAAAATTATCGATGATTAATTAATACTAGACAGTATTTCTAAAAAAAAGTTCCTTTTTATTTTTGCCAATGTTTCTAGTGACAAAAATAAAAAAGAATTTTTAAAAGAAGTAATAGAAGAAATTTCATATTGTTATTGCTTCTTATAGTTTCATCACAGAAGTTTTCCATTTCATTTCCATTCAGAATTCATAAAACCCATTCATTTAACAATCAACGATTTTTTTTTTTTGAAAAGCATAAAACACATCGTTAAGAGTGCAATTTATCAGTGAGTCTCTCAATTGCAATGTATAATATAAAATGCAATGACATAATTCAAAAGAAAAAAAAAAAGAAATAAAGTTGTAAAACTGACAAAATGCAATGATTAGCATTGTTATAATACATTTTCAATGAAATGATTCATTGTTGTTAATATTGCTAAAACAATCCTCAAATATATTAAGTATGCTGTTATATTACTTGACAAAAATTTGAAATTGCATTTTAAATAATATTTAATTTTGTTGCTCTGTTGAATGAGAAAAAAAAAAAGAAAGAATGAGAAAATCAAAATGTCAGAAAAAATTGTCTTTCTACTGGAATAAGATAAAATAAATGGTTTTTTTCAGTACTGCATTTAAAGTTAAGACTGGTGTATATATTTCGAAATATACAAAACTTCTGCATTCTAAATTATTATTACGAATGGATCAACAGCTAATTCGCAGAACTATTCAATTTTCAATTATTATTAAAAATCTATCATTCATAATTTACGGGAAATATTTATTACGATTCTGTCACTAGCCAGTTGAAAGAATTTTTATTTTTAATCATTTTTGATATAATTAAATAGTAAACAGTGTTAATGCTTAGTAAGTAATTCACGAAAATAAGTAATTATCAAATATATGTAAAAATCATTACAAATTGCTATGCAAAATTTGATCAGTCTTTGTCTTTTCATTAATTTTTACACCTTTTAACTTTCATATTCTAAATTCTTAACTTCATATTTCTAAATGATTTAGACTAAAATAGATTTAAATTTCATTACCTCTTGCTGCTGTGGAATGATATATTCCATTACATATTTCATACAGAAAGTTACTTCACACTTGTTAGTTCCCGGGTGATATCCGTATTTCAAGTGATCGCGAATATACCTTTTTCAACAGGTCATGATGAATTCATTCCAAATATCTGCTGCATTTCCTCTCAAAGTTCATAAAAGAACATTGACTGACAGCTGATGTCAAACGAACCGAAGCATTAAAGTCTTAGAAATAATTAAACGAAATAATCAGATGTTGATCGCGCGAAAATTGAAAGACGAAGACGTCAATTATATTTACAGATGTCGTTGTATGATGTCAGTTATTAATTTAAACATTCTTTTAATAAAAATATAATAGTTTATGAGCATGCTATGAGATGAATTCTGTAATCTTTTGGAATAATTAGAAGTGAACGGCGAGAGAAATTATTTGTTTGCTTTGATGACAAATATCATTGAAAATTAGTATGCTTTTACGATAAGTAATTAATTTCAATATAGTCCATGTGCTTCATCTCATTTCTTTCTTCCACTTTAATTCTTAAAAAGTCAATTTAAACAAAAATTTTAAAATTATGTGAAGCAAGCAAAATGGTCACTTGAAAGTAATAAAGCTGGTTAAAACGCCTTTTAAAATTTTTAGTACGAAAGAATTTCAAAATCTAAATTTTCGAGTATGTGCAGTATTTACAGTTAATTATTGGAAGAAAAATGTCCTAATAAACTGAAATTGTGATTCAATATTTGAACAAATTGCTGGGCAAAAGAGGAGCAAAAGATTGAAGTGGAAACTTGATGGACGACGAGAATCGTCTCGAATTTTTCTTTTGTCTGTGCAGCAAAGAAAATTAAAAAGCTGTTGTTTATTTTGGTGATTTTCACCTAATTTAAAATTGTTAAGTCGCGTAAAAGTGATAATCGAGTAGAATGGCAAACAAGTTTGCAAACATTAAATTAATAAATGCATCCTGAATTTATTCTGAATAAATTTTAATATTTTAAAAAGGCAAGCGTTTTCAATGTCACAACTTGAAATTTGAATAAGTTACAAAAAGGGGTGGAAATTTCACTTAAAATTTCAGAAAAATTGTTTTAAGAAGTTAAACTAAAGCCAAATTTAATGAAACGTGAAGAGTGATAGCAATTTTGATCAGTCATTGATTATGTTAATTTTTTGTAGTAGATAAAATGTATTATCGCTTAAAATGACAAGTTCTCATTTATTATCTTTTAATCGAGGTGTAATTAGGAACAAATAGGTGTTTTTTTCTTGAAATTTAAATTTCAGAAACAACATAATTTTTAGGTTTTAGAAAGCATAGTTGGTAACACTTCTTCCTTTTATATTTATGAGACACAAGCAATCAATTTTGGATTTAATTTTTACAAAAGTAATTTCTACGTCGTTATTTAATTAAATTCTTCAATTGGATGTGCTGTAAGTCTAGATTGAAATGAAAAGAAAGGAAAAGTTGAATGAATCATTAATAGAATGCTTCTGTTTCTCTTCTTTATTCTCGATATACACGGTAATCATATCTTTCTCCTGTTAAAATTGAAGCTCAAAATCATAAACTTTTCAATGAATTTCGAAAGTTTGAAACCCATCGCCATTATGGAGCACAAAAAGTTATCCTCGTTGTGACTGTTTTATTTTTTTGAGAAAAGTCATAATGAAGATAGCTTTTTCAACTATCGACTGGGAATTTTCACTTCAATTTGACTCCACCAGTAAATGATCATGAACCTACGACTAGTTCTGAATGAAATATATCGGAGCATACTAAATTTACAACCATTAATCTCAGGTTGCTTTAAATATTCAATTTATTTTGCGAACTGAAACACTGCCAGAAATCAATTAATTATATTTAAATAGAATTNNGAAATCCTGAAAAAAAATATATATATGCGTGTCTCAAAATGATGCAAATAATTAAATCAGAAGAGTGAATTGATGCAAGCTTATTCACTTCAGATCATTCAGTCCAATGGGTCGGGAAAGGACATTCGATGTGTTTTCTGAATTTTAATATGATCTTTTAAACGGCTTCAAAATATTTCATCTTTTGATTTGTTCTGTCCAACTCATATTTTAATTGATCTATTTTTTCTTCATAAATCAACAAAATTGAAATATGAGGGAAAGAAATGAATGCATTTGTGCTATCTGCATAGTTCTGAAATGAGACTTCTCCAATTTGTGATTACACAGCAGACTGAAGAAGGCTCTCGTTGCTGTCCTCCTGTTCAGTTCAGTTAATGATTAAGTCATCCTTGGCCTAAACTGCCCCCTTTTTAAATCGATCGACGTTGCTGATAGCTTCCGACTTACATGCAAGCGTCCTAAAGGTGCAGTTTCCTACTTTGGCGTTTCTCAGTGTTGTTTTCCAACAGAATACCGAGGTATCGAGGATGACGTAAAATTTGTTTCTTAATCTAAAATTCCAATTTTTTGAAATAATGAAAATAGAGAGAACCATCGTTCACCATTGTTCAGCACTGAAATCTTTTGCAAAACAGTGAATTATTTGAGTTTCAAGATTCAAACACATTTCAAATCCAGAAAATATGTCTTGAAATTATATTAATGCCATAATAATTCATATTTAATGAGCAAATCAATGTGCGCACGTGATTCGTGTGTACATCCTTACGTGTCCATGTATGCATATAGGATGATGATAAAGTCGATTTTTGCGCTTAAGGGAAACGATAAAGACCTTTTCAGTAATGCCTTTCAAAAAGTTGATCGATAACATTATGTTAGTGTATGTTGTTTTGATATTTTTTCTTCTTTTTTATGAATTTTAATTTATTTGAAAACACCTTTTAAAATAATACTCATATGATAAAGATAAGGATTTCGAAATCAAAAACGAACAGCTTACGAATAAGCCAGCTATGATTGCAGATAGAACTGTGTTCATCTTAATAAAAGTTAATGTTGAACTAAAAATGGGAAGAACTTTTTGGACTTTAGCATGTTAGTAAGTTTTGAAAGTGCTCATCATGAAATCAGCTTCACTAATTGGGATGTTTATATAATTAGAAAGAATAATATGTTAACCTTATCAGCGTAGTTTAACTAAGCAAATTAATTAGACACTACTGAAGCCATCAGATCTGAAATTTATGGCTTAATTATAATCGGATTATGAAGGATCAAGCAATTTTGTTGATTTAAAATATTTTGCAAAAAATTTTTAAAGTAAGACATAATAATAATACCTATATGTCGTATTTTGAGGATAAAATTGGCAGAAGTTTTACTCCTCAATTAATATAAATGAAACTTTCTTCTAAAATTATGCTTTGTTAAAGGCTTTTTGCAATTATACTTTTTTCGTGAAGTATTCTAATTTTGAAACGAAATTTAAACTAAGAGTATACAAATGAGGAATAAAAGGCAAGTAATTTAGACAGTTTTTGTTTAGCCCTTATAAATATTATAATTTAGGCAATACAATGTAATTATACAATTGCTTTTAATTAAAGGAAGTAAGTGCTACTTGAAGGACAAATGTAACACATTTCAAGTCTAATTTTATTCGACGAATGAAAAGGAATCAACGGATCGTTGCGATTTGGAAATATTGTTGTGGTAACAATGAAGAAAATTTACCATCAAAGGTAGATGTGTGCTTGCGATTTTTCTTAAATTATTTCTTTACTAATTTTTTATCTAAATTAGCTGGTTTAATAAGAAGGTTAATTAGGAAGAAAATTTAGGCGGAACCTCGGGTATTTCAGGTCTAATATTTATGTCTTTCAACTTCGTCATGGCTTTTTTTCGTGTCTATTCTTTACTATTATTATTCCAGACTTGAAAATAAAAAAAAAGATTGAAAAAGTAAAATGAGTAGAAGTAAGAAGTGTGAAATTTTTAACTACTTCAATTTTTAAATTTTTGCAGTGTTTCTTAAACTTTAAAAATTTTTATTTTTATTACACCTGTAGATATTTGTAGCACATATTTTTTAGTACAAAATTTTGAAACTACCTAAATTTCAAATGACCTCACTTTTTTTTGATTCGTTAAAAGTTCACGTAACATTACATTTGTTGGGTATCAGGAGCAGAAATGATTGATGTGTTGTCGCGTAAAATTATAAGTGATACAGGACGTAACAAACATGAGTATTAAATGACATGCAACGTAAAAAAGTAATTTCGAGAAACTGCGTCGTGAAATGATCATCACGTTGCTAAACTGCATTGAAGAAGAAATTGAAAACAGAGGTGCATTTAATTATTCTTAATATCATTCATTATGTTATCGGCAGTTATTGTGAGAATCTCGTATGCTAAGTACTTATTTAGTTATCAGATTTCAAAGATCAAGGATCGAGATTTGGTTTTTTAGTTATTAGTGATTTGAATTAATTAAAAGCAAGAAAGCTAATTAATGATTATACCGTAAAATTGCAAGCAAAAACTTAGCCATGAAAATAAAAGTTCAGTAGCGACAACACCAAAAAAAAAAAAAAAAACAAGTAAAGAATGAACTTACTCGATTGGCCAAATCTACTTTCTGTGGCTTTAAAAAACGCTGCTGACAGCTTACGCACTGCAAAAAAAAGTATATTAAATTAGTACGTTCCAAAAAAAGTAGTAGTTAAGATTGATCTTGCTTTCGTTATTTATAGAAAAGCTTTAAAAGCAATTAAACCATAATAATAATGCCAATAATATCAATAGAACAAAGGTTTTAGATGAATCTAAGCAGACTTTGACCTGATAAACAATATATGTATCACCCAGCCGAGAAAAACAGTAATACTATAAAGTTTACTGATAAATTAAAGCTTGAATTAGTAAAAGATAATTAAAAGTGACCGATGAAGAAAAGAAATAAAAAATTGCAAAATATTGAACCAGAAATATCATTTAGGAAAGAAATGTTGTTTGTCAGCTTATATATTATTCATACTAATTCAATTTCCCACATTTTAAGCATACCTGCCATCTTTCCGCAATAATTTAAAGATAAATCTATGGTTCAGTTATTTTTAATGCAAATGAATTTCTTCTTCAGGAAAAAAACCAGGCAAGAGAAGAAAATCCAGAAAAACTTCAAATTTGAGTCCTTTAATTTCAGGCAGGTAAACCCATTCTTCAATTAATGAGTGATTACAATTTAATACTTTCAGTAGTTGCCGTGATCCTTCATAACAAAAATTTCTCAATTAGTAGTTTCTATATTCATTCTGATGATTGCCACTACAGCAACACAATTACTGTAGCACAAAAATTATTGCAGCATCGAATTACATGCATAAAATTTGCATCATCTACAATAACTATCAGATTTTATCTTGACAATTATCGGATAAAAATAATTTATTTCTCAGTGGAGTGAAAAATATCGATGAATACAAATTTTTTTTTTTTAATCTGTTTTCCATATTTTTCTAGTATTTTTAGGAAAATTACATTTTTTAAATAAAAAAATTTCTGATAGCAATTTATGATAACTCAACTTGAGGAATTTAATTTGGAGTAACAATTTATACAAGTCCAGCTCCGAAAAAATGAAGATAGAAAATTTTTTATTTTAAGGCCTAAAGTCCCACAAAAAAAAGAAAAAAAAATCTTCAATCACTCAGATCAAGGAAGGAATTCACAAATATTGCATATTTTTTGAAACTTTCAGCTTTTGGTAAACTAAATTTCTTCGGGATTTTATATTTTTATAACAGAAATGAAAATTATTCATTAACAAATATTTTTAGCATTTATTAAAAAAATTTTTATAAAAGTTGACCAGTTTAATTTCGAGAATATACATCGATTAGGAATTATGAGTTAGTAAAAAAAAAAGAAAAACTTACACCGTTCTTTGTTATCATTATGAAAGAAAGAATGACAGGTAGATAGATCAGATGATTTGAAAGACATTTGATGTACTGTGGACTGATTCAAATTTTCAGAAGTAATAGTGGGGGGAGACGGAATGGGGGACATTGCTTCGGATGATGGTGATAAGCTGATATTATCATCGGGACTTTTTTTGTTGCACGGACAGCAACAGCAACAAAGCAGATGAGTTAGAATGTACGAGAATGAAGATCGTTGACAATTCACAACTTCTTTTGGCTTTGCTAAACTCTCTGTCTTTGAGCTTAACATTTGCTCTCTAACTAATCCTAACTCTTTTCTTGTCCACAACAAACTTTTCCTTCAATTGCTCTTCATATCAATTATTTTAGCGATATTTCGTCGAATCAACTGTTGTATCTTTTTAATTAACAGTATTAATATGACAATATTTTTTCCACAATCTTTTTTTTTTTTGATTTTTTTCCCAAAACAAATTTCCAATTGAGATAAACTTTTCAGCTAAAAAAAGTTTTCAGTTCTTTTTCTAGGCTCAGCCAAGGCCAAAAACAGTGTAAAAGAAATTTCGTGGACTCTTTGTTTTTTGTTTTTGCGTTATCCAAGAAGAAAGAGGACATTCCGTGCATGGTTGCTCGATGATCCATTCTGACTTCCACTTTGTTTTCCTCTTGTCAGATGGTTATGAATTTTCTTTTTCATCATGAAATCTTCCGGCTAGACTACATTCAACAGCCATAATATATTCATACATAGCACCTTTCGAGTGCCCAGAATAACAGTAAATTTTTAGTTATTATGAATGTGAAATTTAATTCAAATCTTCATTGGTTTAATATATTAGCAGTAATAATATTAAGCCAAATTTACCAAATTATTATCAGTTTTACTCTGAAAAAAGAAGATAAATCACTTAAATATAATGCATTTGAAAAAAAAGGGGACACAAATGAATACTGTTAGATTTATCAGTTATAATCATAGCAATATAATACACTAATTAAGATGCAATTATTAATTAAGCTTAAGTTGCACATTATAAATAAAATTTACTTCAAAATCTTTCTATTACTCTCTAATAAAAGGACTGAAATGGTATGGAAGTGATGAATTTGGCTTTTAAAATGAACTTTCTGGGCTGTAACTCAAGGATGTGACCAATTTTTTTTTGGAATGGTAATGGAAATCTCGAAAAAGTAGGAAGTAAGAATTCTGTTTGTCCAAGGAAACTATTTTATTAGTTAATCAATAAATTTAATCTTGAAACTCTCTAATACTTACTAGAAAACCTTTCTTACTTAAATAATTACCAGCTGACGTTAAATATAATTGCGGAAAAGAGAGAGAGAAAAAGAGCTAGAAAAGAGAGAAATAGAGCAAAAAATATGAAAAACATTTCAAGCGATTAAAAAATAAAGTGTGAAAAGTGCTTTGAAGGGAAATTCATTTACTTCCACCTGCACACCTTATTAATTCCATTATTAATTACAGTAATTAATCATTAAAGAGTGTGATGACAGCGGATGGTGTTTTTGGGGTAGAAAGTGACTGATATGCAACGGGAAAGAAGGAACTTGAGTGATGGTACTCGCTGCAATGACACCAAGCTTTTAATGATACGTGACGTGACGGAAGTGAATGTCAGAAGGAAGGAAAGTACCGTCACCACGCTGCGGGACTCAAGACGCGTCACTAAATGAGTCGAATCTTTAGGAAGTAATAAGCAGTGACACCCACCCACACACTCATTGTCATGGAGCAATGTTTATAATAGAATCTTCTCCCACGTCATTTCAGTCTTGCCAGTTTATTGGACTAATTTCTCAACACTGCTTAGTATCTTTCATCACACTGTTAATCAGTTTTGGAAATTTTCACGTCGTACTTTTTGGAATTTAATATTTCTTGGCAGTGGAATTTCCAATGCAAAGAATTGTTTTGGAGAAGAGAATTTCAGAAATTCTGGCTCTCAATAAGTGTTAGAGGCGTTGCATTTGGAAATACATTAATTTTGGCTTGAAAGAGCAAAACAACATTGCACACTTCGCTGGGAAATTTAAATGCCATTTTTTTCTGTAATAAATTGAAAGAATTGGGAAAAATAAGGCTCTTATTTTCTCGGTCCAGATGAGGCTTTTCTTTTCGACAACGAATGGCTTATAGAATAAGCCTATTACTAAATTGATTAATACATCGAGCCATTGCTTGCTGTATCAAATATCACTAGCTTATGTACATTTTATAGAAATAAATTTCATGAATAACATTTTTACTATCGTAGTAGAAATACTGAAACAGTAATATAACAATGACAATAAATTGTGTTTCATTTATGTAATGTCACTGCTTATGCATAAGAATTTAATTCAATAAACTGCAGCTCAGTATCTTAATTAATTTAGTCATATTCCATAGGCATCTGGACTAATAATGAAAAATGGTTTTCATTTTCTAACTGTTTCAAAGGAAGGAAAATGGAGTTTGAATTTTCTCAGCAAATAAGTGAATAATATTTTTTTATTCCTTCAAGGTAAAATTAATGCATTTCTAAAAGTAATGCTTCTAACACTTATAATAAATTTCAAACATTTTTTTCTCCAAAACAATCTCTTTCTTTAGAAATTTCCAATCCTAAGAACTATTAAATTCTAAAATTTGAACTATTAAAATTGAATCTTATATCGACTAATCTAACGAAAGACAAGCAAGTGTCAAGAAATTAATCTAATTGCACGCTACTAATTAGTCCAGTAATTTCAGGACCTATAACTTTTATATTATTCATTCAATATTATCTTGGAGTTAATTCATCGTTAATTAATGATGCAACTCATTCAGTATGACATGACAAAATTTTGGGTGCTATAAAAAGATCAAAAAACAAAACAGAAAAAAAATTACCCTTCCAGCTAAAAATTTTTTCCCTTAGAATAATGAAGAAACGTTGGCAAATCTGATAAGAATTGACCACTTAAAAAAATGGATTAAAATAAGGCAGAGGATTCGGTATGAATTAAACTTGTTTTGATATTCCGAATGAATGGACAAAAAGAAGCAAAGAAATAAATTAAGAATGGACTGAAATAAAAGACCATATCCATTCTTGATTTAAGCGAATTTAAGTTGCATTTATTGATTTCATTTGATTTTTTTTTCCAATTCGACCATTAAGTAAAATATTCTCATGAATTCTAAAGGTTTTGAAAGTAAATTATGCAAGAAGATTTAGATCGATGCGATCGATATCTATGGACAGTTGTAGTCTGTTGAAAACAAACTACAACTTGTAGTTCGTTAAAAACTACAACTTTTAGAACCCCTATTACTCATTTTGTTTCCTTGGAATTTATTTAAACACAATTTTCCACTTAATCTATAAAACGCATGAATTTCTATATATGATGAAGCAATAAAATAATAATAGTACAAATAATAATTGAAAAGAAAAAGACTAGAAACAATTAAGCGAAAATAATATCATAATACATTGCAAGGAATAGTCCGATTGCATTTGAAAAAAAGAAAATTCGAATTAATGAAATCTATCGCAATATATTGAACTGAGTGATGAGACATCATAATATTTCGTTCTCTTCCTCTTTAATATGTCGTCTCTAATTTGACAAAAAAAAAAAATCATTAAGTTGCCAAATAATTTACTGTTTATATTTTAGGGTGAGCATGCCAGAATTTGTGTTTATTAGAAAACAAGTAATACTTGGCATAAGTAATACAATTCGTTAGAGAATTTTTGTTGATCCAAAACTTGTTCAACCGAAGAAAATTATGTTCAATTAAAACGAATAATTACGAAGTGTTCGCATTAACAGATGTAGATGTTGAAGACGATCACATTACGCTTGGTAAAACAAAGTTTATCAGTACAAAACATAAGTTTCGTCTTCCATTAAATTTAGATTTTGATACGTAACAATAGTTTAAATTTACAATCAAACCTTCTTGACGCAAATTCAAAAAAATGCAGAGGAAACCTTGATGCAAAATGTGAAGTCATAACTGCAATTTAGAAAAATGATAATCATTCATAACTACAATCAAAAAGTAATTACTTACGAAATCCCTACACACCTCTTCTTCCTTAATTTCTATGAAACTTTGTAACTTTTTAATAAATCATCACTTTTAAAAAATTTCAGGGAAAATTAGTTTAATGCAAGTAGACGAAAAAGTGGGAGGAAAATTAGCCGAATAACTAGTTATGGTATCTATTCAAGTAAATTTATGAGTATTCGCTTTCTTTACTTTTCTTTTTTTTACAGACTTATATCAATTTATATCGAAGTACTTATACAGATTCACCGATTTTCCAGTGAAGCAGCATCTATTTTTGAATATTATGAAAACTTCACATATGAGATACTAGTTATGAGATCGTTAATAACTGAAGGTCATCAATATATAAAATTTCCCTGAGTATAAAGGTTAAAACTTTTCATTTGCTGTTATTGGCATCTGCATTTCTGAGACGGAGTTTAGTTTCACACGAAATTTTGATATCTTATGTTAACTATGATATGGATGCTAAAAACGTATGACTAGTACTTCCGCAACAAAGGACTGAAATTTTGGAAGGATAGGGAAAAAACGCAGACATGCCAAGAAATTGTTTGCAGCTGTAAAGAAGCTTAGGATCAGATCAAACTATGGCATCTTTAACTGTAACAGAAAAAGGATAATCCAGAATATGTAAGTCATAAAAAGCAATCGACATAATTACTTTTTATATCGCTTCTATAAAAGCTGAACTTTTGCATTCGTCTTTATTCTCTTCCTACATAATGTTTGAATTTAATAGTTCCCAATCAATAGCATCTACGAGGAAACAATTCTGCAAGTCACAAGTAGAATTCCTTCATTTTTACATGAAACATATGGAAATACCCATTAATATATATAAAAAAAAGGGAAAAAAACAAAAGAACTTGTTCAACAGCAAAAATATTTCGTAAAAGAAGCTACAACGAAAATCATTAAAGAAAAAAGCTATCAGATAAATATGGTAATTTATATGACTTACCATTTGCGTTTTAGAAGTACATATTTCTTTATTAAATTAGAAAATTTCAAACCTGTAATTTAAACCATTTACATAAAGGCATCTATACATGCAATATCATGAAAGACTGAAAGGTGAATCAAAATTTTATTTTTAGGCTTTAGAAGCCTGAAGTATGAATGGCCTTTTGGAAAGCAGCATTTTAAAAGATCATTTAAAAAAGCCGAAAAAGCGGTAGAAGTTACGAAGTAAATACATTCAAATGACCAGAAGAAAAACTAATAGAATAATTTACAGGATCACAACATATACACAAAAAATATCCTTTTACCTTAACTAACCGTTTTTTAAAATATTTTCATAAACAAAATAGATTAATCTTTGATATTACAGCAAAATGAAGAATAAACGTCGAATTTTGAAATAGTAATGGCTAATTTACTCTTTTGAAAAAGTGGTCTTCCAACCAATAATTTGTTTATCAAATCCACAAGTAAACAGGTCATGATTTGGATGATCGTCAGCCCAGGCACAACAACAAACTATTCGACGATGATTCTGAAAACTAACAAAAGTAAATACAAATACTGGCAAAATTATATTCACAAGCATTCAATTATTAGAACATATTTCGAGATAATATGGTAAGGGCAGAAATCACAGTTGAGAAAAAGCAAAAGAAAAATGGGTTCTATGATGCATTCGTAGCACGAAAACAATATAATTAGTCGAAAAAATGTTCAGTATGAAAGCTATACTTTTCTTGTTCCCGTTATTATTGCCTGACCTCTCTTTTATCTTTATTTTCCCGTAAATCTTAGTGCAAAATGCTTTGTTCTATGCAGATATTGCATTAATAATAACTCAAGTAATCAGAGCTTCCTAAGGTTCAATGCACATCTTTATTCTCATTTTTTTTTTTTTGTATAAAATGTACATGTTTTAATTATAAGGTCGTGGTAATTAACCGCCATCAATTAGAAACAGATGATTCAAACCACAAGCGACGATACAAGACAGTTAATTAAACTATGATATCGTTTCATGATAAAGTAAGCCTTTAAACAGTTAGAGCAGCATCTTTGATATATATATTCCTCATTTCATTAAAATAATCGAAATTAAAAAGCATGCCAGCCTTACCCGTCCACTTGCTCGAGGAAGTCTTGTTAGTCGGACAGTGTTCAAATCATACAATCGAATATTGCGATTATCTTGTGGAATAGCAACAATGCTTCGTGACGAAATTGAAAGTCGATTAACGGCGCTATCCAGACGAACAGTTACAATAGCACTGCGCATATTGCGCAAGTCCCAGACCTAAGATTTTATATATGATAAAAAACGAGTCTTTAAACTTTTTAAAACCTATAACAATTCCAGAATTCCACAAAAAGACGATTTTGCGCGGTATATAACCTTGATTGATCGATCGTCACTGCCAGAAACAAGTTTGTCACTGGAAGAAAAAACGACTGATGTGACTGAGCTGCAAAACAAATTTGAATTAGCTTTGGAAAGATCATTTATTTTATTATTATTTAATAAAATCTAAAAATAGTATTAACCATACTCATTGTGTCCTTGAAAAACTGCAACTGACTGGATTGATTCTCGGAAATCCCAAAGACGAAAAGTGGAGTCACGGCTAGCAGTAACAATTAATTTTTGCGATGGATGTGCACTGCAGTGATTCAGCTCGTCATCATGACCTGTAAAATATTTGATTGCTTTAGAATATTTGTCTGCTTTAGATAATTTTCTCCTGCTCCTTTGAAATTTGAGTTGACTGCAATCAATTTTATAATTCTATATATTCGTCTTTATTAATCTCATCTCTAAATTATTCTACAACCAAAAAGGAAATAAAAATTTTTGGACTAAAAAAAAAAATAACAGAGTATTAACCAGATAAGATATTCACAATTTCTCCTCGTTCAATATCATAAATATTAGCACTTCTGTCCCAACTAGCTGTGATAAGCTGTTCGCCGCCGCTGAACCATTCAACAGCCATCACTGCATTAGCATGACCAGTTAAACGCCGGAGCGGTTGCCGTATGATACTTGAGGCATGAATTTCTCCGACACCTAAATAAAAAGAAAATAAGAAAAATGTACAAACGCTGCTTCGACAGATTCTAAACGAGCAATCACCTTGCATATCGTTTCCCCCATTTGTTTGTTCCTTTTCAGCTAATTCATCATCTTCACTACTTAGTGCAGGAAGCTGGGTATTGCCTAAAACTTCCATTATGTAGATAATTTCTTTGTAAAGTACTGAAAATACACCAAAACCAGTACAATGAACAATGAAAAGTGGATAGAAAACATAGATGAAACAAATTAATAACTAAAGGAATATATGATGAATTGTTACTGACTAGTGTTAACGTTACTTCTGAATGTTACTAATGTTCTGACCCAACCATACAAAAGCTAATTCTAGCTAAATGAAACACAAGTGTGAAGTGTCTCAGTAACTCCGAGCAACTAAGAAAACAGAGTAAACTTAATTACTAACAACTTAGGACCATGTCCGACTATAATTAACCTGGAAGCGCAATTTTCCAAACGTGGGCAGTGCGATCCCCACTTGCTGTAGCAAGTGTTAATTCGGTTGAGTCTGCTGTTGATGGCCCAAACGCAACACCATTTACCGAACCAACATGACCTGTATATTGTGCCAGACAGGAACCCCCATCCAAGGACCACAGCAAACATGTCTGATCTATGCAACAGTTCCAATAACAATTCCAAAAAAGTTAAGTGAAATTCAGCATAAAACCGATGAAACTTTTTGTACTTTCTAAAATAAAATTTTATAGCGAAAAACGAAAATATAATAAAAAAATTTAACAAAAACACTTTTTCTAATTTTCTCCTTAACTTTTACTACATTCACTTACAAAATTTATATATATATTTTAATAAAAATCAAAAACAAAAGAACCAGCAGAGGCGCTTGCTAAGATGGGTTGCGTTCCACAGCTTGTTGCCACATGCCAAATACCATCTCGGTGTCCCATAAAGGTACGAACATACCTGCACCTACGTGAACCATCGCTAACAACTTTAAGGCTCTGCACCAGACGTCCTGGAGGCACTCGCAAAGCAGTTTTCAGTTTCTGACGCATTTGGTTACCTACGATACATGGCATTATTGTATGCGCCATCAACTTCTTTCAATGCAGTACCTACTGTAATAATAGTTTCTTTTTTTTTTTTCAGTTGGAAAGCACGAAAACTAAGCCTTGTAATTGTTTTCATGGTCAGAAAAATAACGAATTCACTGCTATTGGAATTTTCAGTGATCAGCCAATGCAGTTCATCGTAATTTTAAAAATCCTCATTCCACTTATACCTAACAATTATGTAAAGACAGGACCCACAATTTAACCAGTGGATTTAAATTGTTAAATACAAATTTTTGACATGACATGTTTTTTGGCAAGATTCAGCCATGAATGGCTTGCAGCTGGACAGTATAAAAAAGTCTGCTTTGAATACCTGTCTTATATTACTAGAAAAGGGAAGCATTCCTACATCAAACATGAAAAACAGAAACAGAAGATTGAACATTCAATATCATTATTTAGAAAAGGTCTATTTATAGGCAACCAAAAACCCATACCTTTTCTGTTGACTTCTTTTCGAGCTGATAAGGAATCATTAGGTGAAGAATAGACCTCAGGTGACAGTGTTACTGCTTCACCCAACCGCTCACTTAACTGGTTTAATTTTGCCTGTACTGTAAAAATTTACTTATAACTACTTATTTTACTTACAAATGATTGTTAGTTACTCACTCTTGGATGACAATTTCTGAATTCTCCATAAGCGAGAATCTATTTTGGAATGGTTCTTGCTTAATAACAACTACTCTTGAATAGTTGCCTATTATTACGATAAATGCAACGAAAGATTTTTTGAACGAGTTTTACAAAGCAATTCAGTAGCAATTTAGTAAATTTGAAGATCTGTAAGTTAAATCACCTCAAATTTTAGGTAAATAAACAACAAAAATGAGATTAGAATATTGAAGCTGCTAAAGATAAGCTAGACGCTTTCGCTACCTAAATTTTGTAGGTCTAATAGAAAGTAGTGTACAACAATCACATTAATGCTATATTGGTAAGAAAAGGCGTAATGCATGGAAAATAAGGCAGCTTAAATAAGCCGGTAAATATACTCTAATGCCCCAGTGTAAAGGTATATTTCCCTTCTTTGCGGGTAAAGCACTTGTTTTTACTATATAGATAATGAAATGTGAAATACCAAATGCTTACATTCGCAATTTTCCTCATATAACGTGTCAATTTCTTTCTCAACATATTCAAAAAGTTGGTATAGTCGTGCCCTGAAATATCCCCATATAGAAAAGGAATAATATTTCTAAGACTGTATATTAATTTAAACTGAAAGAAATATGTATAGATAACGATTCAGTAAGTAACTCGCCTCAGAAAGAATTCGAAGTGATTCTAATCATCAAAGTGTTAAGCAATCTTAAACTATTCCAATGATTATTTATGAAAACTTCAAAGAAAAACTGAGTAAAAAAACTTCGCAACAAAAAATTTTCCGTAACAAAATGGGAAAAAAAAGTTACTTATATGGTAATGTTATTTGATCCATATCATAGTGCTGCTGCTGTTGTTGCTGAATACCTGAAGATCCTTGTTGTACATCACCGTCTGTCCACGCACGAAGCTTCTCAAATCTTCCAGACATCTACCAACTCTGTAAATAAAACCTTGAGATTAGTGCAATTCCCTTTCCACTTTCGCTTAGAAAATTCCTCATTATCTGAAGTATATAATGAATACTTTTAATATATTTGTTCCCCAGCTGCCTCGATACAATATGGTATTCAAAATAATTTAATCGAACAAGTAGAATAATAAATGTATCTCTGGAATGACTTATAAATTAATAAACAAGCTAATAACAACAATTTTTTTGTAAAATATGATATAAGGTCTCAAACTATTCGAATTAATATTAGACGCGGAAGTGCAAAGAGCAAGTTAAGTTTAATAGAAAGTGAATAGTTTCCACAAATATCCATCATAAAAGGCACATGATAGGAGAGAGAGGGACGAATTAATACATAAGGATGTGGGGATCTAACAGCGAACACCAGCATAACAAAAAGCAAAAGCTATTAATATACTAGTCGCCTCCTAATTTGTTAAACAAGTACTGATGGAAATAACGTTTTCATAAAATGTTAATGATAAGTGCGTGCCGGCTTCATGAAATATGTGAGGGCCTGAAGTATTTGGGATGTGCCGTATGTTCTGGAAGTTTCACAGATTGATTGACTGGGTTTTTGTTCGTTGTCTGGTTCGGTACATGTGTGCTCATGTGTCAAGTAGGTAAGGAAAGGAGTTGAGTGAGAACTGTAAGAGTTGAGTTTCTTACTATATTTTGTGACATTCTTGCATGGTCCTATGTTTCTACTTCTCTATCGCATGAATGCCGTGATATATGCGAATTTTTTAGACCGCAGTTAACTAAACAAAAGTGTCAGTTGCTTTTTTTGTCTGAACAAAAAGCATAATTCTAGAAGCACCGAATTAGACGCATGTTTTTCAGAAATTACAAATGATAAAGTACATGTATTAGCAATTCATAAAAAGGAAAACGATCAAGTTTATTACGGTTAAATGATCCGTACGAAATTATTATCACGCTACAGTACCTTGGCTGTACGTGCTTTGGTGACAGCTGGTGCAGCTGGACGTTGTTTCACTTCTGGTCGCTGCTTCCATAACCAGTGTACTACCGATTTGCCGACTGCCTCGGTTCATTATCATCAAAATGTAAAAGACGTTCATGCATCGTGCTGTGGCTTTCCGAAACATCTCAAAAATGGACCTTCAACGGTGTTGGATCAAGGTGTATTCGGTGATGATGCATGTTTCATTGCACGATTCGAAAACACATATGTTGTTGGTAAGCTCCATTTTTCATTTTTAATAATAGAATAAATTCATATAAATTGCGTTAAGTATCGAGTGTTAACTTGTCTTTAAGGTATCTTTGCGTTGAAAATGATTGAATAGCCTAAAAATTGAAACCGTGTTTGTCGTCTATTGTTGCAGATAACATTATTTCTGTACTCTTTAGCAAGTTTGAACAGAATCAAGCTGTTAAAAAGTTTGGTAAAACAAAAAATGATTTAATAGTTCTTGGGCTGATGTAAGGCTTTTTTACGTAATGTTAACATAAGTTATGTTGGGCTTGAATCATTTCTTAGATTTAAATGAAGTTATGATGCAATACTAAATGTATAATTGAAAGTTTAAACTAAGTATGAATGATTTAAAGAGGAAATACTGTAATTTTTTCTCTAGGCGTAGCAGACGGTGTTGGTGGGTGGCGTAATTATGGCATCGATCCATCGGAATTTTCCAGTCGTCTGATGAAACTCTGTCGAAAAATTGTGATGAAAGGTACTTTGTTGAGAAAATCTGATTTTTTGTGAGTACTGCCCATTGTTATTTCACTAAACTGCGCGGAATCAATGTTTCTTATGTTTTTGGAGACTGAAACATTAGATTGCCTTGGTTATCTTTGGAATTTAGGTCAGTTTAAGCCAAATCGGCCGGATAAACTATTAGCTCGTGCTTACGAGGCACTTGCGAAGCCTCCACGTCCAACAGGGTCATCTACAGCTTGTGTACTTGTTGTTCATCAAGATACATTATATTCTGCTAATCTCGGTGATTCGGGTTACCTTGTTATTCGGAATGGCGAAGTAGTATATCGTAGTCGTGAACAGACTCATTATTTCAACGCTCCATATCAGCTCTCATTACCTCCAACAGATGAAGGTAGAGTTTATCGCGATGGTGCAGCTTATTTCAAGTGATATTTGTAAAATTCATTACATTTTAATTACATCTTCTTGATCAATGTTTCATCAAAATTTAACATGACGTATTTGACTTAATTTTTTGATATTTAAAAAAGGGTTTTTATGATTGTTGATATCGAAATTTATAAACATATTTTGCAAATTTTATAGGTAATAATAGTTTCCTCGGTGACTCTCCAGAGAAAGCTGAATCCGCATCATTAGATTTAATGAGCGGTGATATTGTTGTGCTTGCAACTGATGGCTTGTGGGATAATGTGACAGAAGAAGAAATTGTTAAGCAGTTATCGGGTTTGAAACCAGGCGATGTGCAGGTATGCTTCACTTCTTGTTATTAATCTTTCAGTGAACAAAGGAAATAGCAGCCTAAGAATGCGAAAATCGAGCAGTACAGAAATCGATGATAAAATAGAAATATCGAACCAGGTGTAAAAATAAGTTGTACTTGAAGCCTGAATTTGAACCATAAGCTGGATTTATTGAAGATACTAAGTCTTTATTTCAAGTGTTAAGACATATTATTTATAATGTAAAATTGTTCGGTAGTTAGGGATGAAAATAAGAGTTTTTGGTGATTCCGGCACCTTGGTTCGAAAATGATTCAGCTTTTGTTTTCAGAAAGCCTGCAATAGTCTAGCACTTACTGCAAGAAGGTTAGCGTTTGATGCGCAGCATTTGTCCCCGTTTGCGGTGAAGGCATCGCAACATGGGATCGATGCACCCGGAGGCAAACCGGACGATATAACACTTATTTTGCTCCTGATTGCTTGATTCATTATAGTGGAATATTGAATGTTGCAGAGTATTGTCGTGCTCATCTCATATATGAAAAAAGCTCATCGACTTTGTTTCTGGATAGGTATATCATAAACTATAGAGTAAACGCAATAATGCTTGATAGATTAGAATTTC
This sequence comes from Setaria equina, assembly GCA_003012265.1. NCBI lineage: Eukaryota > Metazoa > Nematoda > Chromadorea > Rhabditida > Setariidae > Setaria > Setaria equina. Next base: position 30,096 of record PQVD01000451.1, on the reverse strand, counting down.
ATCATCGAATTTAGCATATTATTATACTTGTATCGATGATACGTGATTCTTATTTCTTTCACTTCGATAATCATTCTGTTTTGATTAATTGTAGTGTCCCGTTAAAGAATCTGCATTACTCTGGGAACTAGTTCAGTTCTCAGTAGTTAGGCTTCATCAGTTTTTAATTTTTTCAGGAAGTTTGTTTGTATTTAATTTGAGATTTTAATTTCTGTGTGTTTACGTATGTTGCTGGTGATTTGCAAAACGTTTTTTTGGTTTTTTAAATCTCAAATTGTTTACTTGTGCAATCTCTTTGCAAGCGACGTGAAGGCATGATATTGCTATGCTTGAATTTCAGTCAAGTTTTCGGAATCATTTAAGAGAATAAAGGGATGGAGCGTCGGAAACCTTTGTGGATTTGAACACTTTTTTTTGCAATCCAAAACTTCAGTGCTTTTCAAAAAAAAAATTGTATATTGTTTTTTCTGATGAAGATATATTTCCTCTCTTTATTTTACTTTGTTTGTAATTGGCGTTTTGCAAATTTTGCTGCGAATTGAGGTTATGTTCATCATTACGTAGCGAATTGTGATTAAAAGAAAAGAATTATGAAAGGAAGTAGAACTTGGTACAGTAGTAGTGCTGTTAATTATAGTTCGAAATTTCCATATTTTAAGTATGGAAAAACACAACATAGTTCAAGAGGATGTAGTGTATTCTCGGCATAATCTTGTTGATTGAAAAAAAACTGCGTTTTGACATTGCATTCAGTTTCTGTTCTAACATTTGGATTTTGAACAACTTAGTGGTTTAAAAAATTTTCAATCCAGCATATGTGTATATTAGTTATTTGCTTACTTTTTTAAATTAGAAATTTACTCATCTATCCATTTTTGGTTTTTTATGTTATTTTATTAATAAGTGAAGGAAATATAGAATCGAAGAAAAAATTTCCCAAAGAATTATTCTATTGTTTATTAATATGAATGTAAATGCTGTTAGAAATAAATCTTCTGAACACTGCTACCGTACCGTAAGGTTTTTCTACTAACGAAAATGTCGTTGGAATTCTTCTGCATGGGATTTTGGAATTTTGGGAGTGGTGGTCGCTGGTTACTGTTTATTCAAATCTTGGAAGTATTTTTATGAATTGGTTGCAGAATTGCTTTGGCTAAGATGTAGATGAAATACTATGTATAGTTTGATGAAGTATTCAAGGTTAGAAAAGTTTTTTGCTGGAGTTTTGGGATTTCGAAGCTCACGCTTCATCGGTAGGACTATTGTGCGGATGCCATCTAGCATTGCTTTGGGATTACTGCACTGAAATGTGTCTCTGAAATGTCCTTGCAGTTATGCTTTTACGGTTTTGTTCTGTTTCTCAAGCGGGGAACATTCTTAGTAAACTACCGTTTGCGGCAAGTTGTTCGCAAGCCCGCACAGCATACAGTAAGTAAATATTTTTTTTAACGGGAACTTCATTAAGTGGAGATATCTATCATCGTTACTGACTTAATTACTGTTTCATAATTGGCATAGTTTAATGCTAGGCTTTTAAAAGGAATGAATAGTAAAAGGAATGAATCAGATCTCTCTGAACAGAACCGATCAAGTTTTTGATTCATCTTTTTCCATGACGAGTGACGCAAAAGAAATTTAGTAAACAAGAGCTATAGTGCTGCGAATGTTGCGGAAAACTGAGAAACAGTCTGTAAAAAATGAAAATAAAACGATCTGTTTATCTTGGTATGGGAAATTGCAGAATATGTTGGTGAAGCAGCTGAATCCGATGGAACATTGCTAGGTGATTTTCGGAAAGGCATGCATTACATGTTCCTCACTGAGCTTGTAAGAGGTATAAATATATTTGTGTTCCTTTGTAGTTTAAATTGTCAATACTGATGATATGAATTTGCAGTTTGATTACTCACTGGTAAAATTGGACAGGATAACGAATGATGTTAAAAGAGGGATATTTTTTTTCAACATTTTACAACGTATAGTTAGGCAGTATTCGGATCCTTTAGAATCCAGTGGATGGGTAATGCGCATTTAATATTTTGGGTTAAATATTAGTGTGTAATAAATTTAAGCTATTATGCTTAACACTCATTTAACATGCTTTTTCGTTAAACGTGACTTTAGTATATATTTTGTTTCCTTGTTTTTGTAGTTTATTTCTGTACATTATACTTCCTAGGTATGGGTATAATTGTTGGTCATTACTTCATGGAGCCAGCGACAATAAATTATCCGTTCGAGAAAGGTCCACTGAGCTCACGTTTTCGTGGTGAGCATGCACTTCGAAGGTATCCATCTGGTGAAGAACGCTGCATAGCGTGTAAGTTATGCGAAGCGATATGTCCAGCACAGGTGTAAATTCTTAACCACATAAAATTGAAGACTATATTTTTCTTGATCCTTTTCCTATTTTTGTCTTTAAATTTGAAATCCGCAGCGTTTTTTGAAAAGTTCATGACCGCATCAAAATCACCAACTACTCATTCCAATTTTTTCTTCAGTGATTCGCTGAAAAGTTTTGTATTATCTGTTGCATTCAAGCCTACTCGTTCTTCTGATTGTTTTATTATGGGTTATTTGCGTGATATTATGGTTAAATTAATATTCCATACATTTTGTCGTTTAAGGCAATAACGATTGAAGCTGAAGCAAGACCTGATGGAAGTCGGCGGACTACACGATATGATATTGATATGACAAAGTGTATTTATTGTGGATTGTGCCAAGAAGCCTGCCCAGTTGATGCCATTGTTGAGGTTTTACTTCCTTTTGAATCTAAACTTCAATTTTCGGTTTCTTCTCAAATTTCATGGTTTCATCATGTTCTAAAGATGATTTTCCCGACTGTGACACTAATCTCATACCAATACAATGTGAGAAAGATTCTTAAGATGTGCTCGGAATTGTTTTTTAGGGCCCAAATTTTGAATACTCAACTGAGACTCATGAGGAGCTGTTGTATAATAAGGAGAAGCTTCTACTGAATGGTGATCGATGGGAGCCAGAATTGGCAGCAAATTTGCAAGCCGAATATTTGTATCGTTAAAATGAGAGAAGTTTAAAGAGTTAATGACTATTCTATTCTACACTGTTTTGACTTCATTAAGAAATTAGCTTGATGAACACATTGATCGATCCGTTAAACAAGGTAAAAGACGTTATCTTCATTTTTGGTGCTAGGAATATGATGTGTAACTTCGGATGTGTTATTTTGTGGGACATTAAAGGAGACTGCTTGCGGTCCTTAAATTCAGGTTTGTGAGAAATTGGAAGTTGATAAATAAGTGGCTATATAAGCGTGGTAGCAAGGATTAGGGAGACGCTGTGCTATTTAAATTTCTTTATATAAATGGTAGATTTATCTGATTCAACCGTACTTGTCTAACCTTGTAGTTTATGCTTGTGTTTACTTGTTTACTGAGTTGAGGAGATATTTATATAATATATACTATGTATGTAGTTTACTACTGATAACGCATCATGTTTTTTGAATAAATGTAGTTCGGTTCTTCGCTTCGATTTATAAAGCAAAAGATTTGGTAACATAATCTGGAATCGATGCTTTATCATTCGCATTCATGTAGCAAGTAAATTAATGAAGTCATTTGCTAATTCCGTTATATGCCTTTTCAAATTAGATGCAGACTTACTTTAAATCTTTTTTTTTTCAAAAAATTTCAGTTCAAAATGAAACGTTGAATTAACATTGACTTGGTAAAATTTGACTATGTAGACACATATTTGCTCAACATATTCGAAGGAATTAGAATATCCGAAATATTTACGAAATTATTTACTCAAAATTATAAATTCATCATAGATAATAATATGTACAGTGAAATAATATCAAGTTTCTCAGCACTTTTGCCAACTTTTGTCAAATATTTTCACCTGAAACTCTAAAGTTTTAGCAGTTAAGGTTTTGCCGTTCAGAGATTTAAAAATCAAGACTTTTTTTTAGTATGGATTGAAATCTTTTCAAAATAATTCAATGTAATTTACTTGAATAATTGAATACTTGATGAAGATTGTTCAAAGATGTATGGACGTTTTAAACTTTGATTCAAGTTGCTTTTAGTTATGGAAATTAAAGAGGATTGGCACCATTCGTTTGATATTTTCTGATTCTCCATTTTATTGCATGACATTTGAAATTAGTTAAATAATATGCGAGACAATGGAAACTATTTTCCTTTTCAGTACATCTTGAATGTTTTTCCATTCCAAAGCTGCAATCAAAGTTCGCAATGATAAAATCTAAAATCAAGCCAGGAGATTTTGCTACTTTTTCTCCTGCAAGGATCTGAGTTGTTGAGATGCAATATTTATGAAATCAGTGTTTTTAAATTATATGTATGTGTTTTTGTTCTAAAATATTCCAAACAATTTTTGATCTTAACTAGACTTGACTTTCCTAACTTTTAGCTTTTTCAATATAGTCAATACATAAGTTTTTAAGATCTGAATCGTCATCTATGTTTCTCACTCGTATCGTTCATCTCCAATGTTTGCTACGGTTTTATTATATCTGAAAAATCAATACAGTCTTCCTTGTGAAATCAAATTTTAATTTTATCATAATTATTAAGTACTTGAAAAGTATTTGTACGACTGGAGTTTTTGAGGAAAAGAATTCTTGAAGTGCTTTTCCATTTTCAGTGAATTTAATTTTGAAATGAGAGAACTTAAAATTTAGCATAACTGAGATATTATTCATTATTATTATTACATCAAAAAATGTAATCAGCTTTGCGTGATAGAGTTTTGTCGATATTATTTTAAAAATATTTGGACTGACACATTTTTGTTGAAGAGGTTAGCTTTATTAGTGTTCGAAAAATTAAAAATTTTGTCAATTTATTTCGTTCAGCTGGTTATTCTTTCGGCAACTGCTAGAATCTTTGAAGACAAATAAGGTTAGTTCTCAGTTTACCAAGTATTGGGAAGTTTGCTGCCATTAAAAAGTTTGATCCAGTTCTATGAAAAACTGTTGGAAGTCCAATAAAATTATTTCAACTGTACATTTAAAGTGAAAAATTTTAGACAACGACAATGCAAGCACAATCAGTGCTAGGTTAATTTCAGATGATATTCAGCAATAAGAAATGCAAGTATCAGTATGCAGAAAAACAATCAGTTAATGCACCAGGACTCTAACAAAAATCATTTTCTTTTTGTAGCTGTAGGACTGCATAAGTCAAGAGGCGAGCCAACTTTTCAACTTCCAATTATTTTTACGAATATAGTAAAAATGTATTCTATCATTCTAGTACCAACGATCTAATGGAGTAAGGCTAAAATGCTCCATCAGGTTCAAGTTTTATAGAAAATTTAAATTTCCAGAATAATGTTTTTCCGGAATAAATAATCTTTTCTTCAACTAATTGAGTCGGAAATTGAATAGCCATATGTATTTTACCTTGGTGTGACTATTATCTTTAATTTTTTGGTTTGGCACTCTTTTTTAGAAAAGAGCTCATTTTTTTTTTTGAAATGGTGGCATATCAGTTTCTCAACCAAATCATCAATTGCATATTTTATATATCACAATGTCGTCTTTATAATCCTTTATAATCTTTTCTTACTGCTTTGGAAAAACAAGCAAAATTAAAATGATAATAGTTCAGTAATGAAATTGTTATTTCTGTTAAGTAAAAAAAGAAAAAGCAACAACTTCATCAATCAATTCTTCCGGATAGCTCAAACTACCACTACAAAGATTTAATGAAAAATAGGGTAAAATTAATATGTTTTTGCTATAGCTCAGTGATTCAAATATATAAATTAATCCCATACTGGAGCAGAAATGTTGCACTCCTCAGCACTATTCTTTGTCTGTCATCTGGGACTTCTTGATCATTTACAAATCTTATCCAAAGAAATCTTTTTCAGCAATCCTTACACCAATCATTATTCCCAGGTGTTCTTAAATTCTTCTGATCAGTCTTATTCTCTTTCCCAGAAACCCTAGCTCTTTCATTGACTTTTTATTGTTGGGATTATATTTTAAAAGTTGCGTACACATTTCTGATTTTTGAAAATACTGTGATTTTTACATTTCCGAAAGGTAATCTAAAATGGTTTCATAACATTCAGTCTGTGTTACGACCAATCCTTTCGGATTTCCTTAAACTTTTTAGCTTATTATGCTTCGATATTAAATTTTTGTTCTCATTTTCTGCATTTGTTCTCTCCCTTACATCACTTTGTTTATTATAAAATTTCAAAATTACTGCAAATTGATTATTATAGTCAATTAATTATTTAATATGCTAACGAGGTGGTGAAAGATTCTCGAAATCATTAGGTGTCCTGTGAAAAAGCGAAATTGATTGGTAAAAATGAAGAAAAAATGCACACTTTACACAAACAGTTAATAAGTAACATTCTTTCGAACAAATCTAACATGCGGTTGCAAGCGTGACACACTGATGGATGAACTCGATGGTATATGAAGAGTCAAACAACTGCTTGTTAATCCAAACTTCGGATTCATCAGATATTTAATACCGGTAAAGATCCATGAACAGAAATTTACACAGTAATTAACTGCTGTTAAATACCACAAAATAAAAGCAAATATCTGCACGTTTAAGCCTTTTTCATTTTTAACCATCTTCCACAGAAGACTGAACTGTATGTGTGCCAATACTACTCACTGCCGTGCCATCATCGCTGTAACGTTTCTCTTTTCAATTTTACTTATTAATTTCCATTTTTAACTGATGACTAAAATACCAGAATTTTTATTCTTAACTGATGGCTGGAAAGTCAGCGGTTTACCACTTCTTACTAAAAGTCTCGTGATCTGGTTAGAATTAGTTTATTCAGACTTAACCGCAGTGATAAATGATAAGGCAATTCTAATGTACTAATGGCGAGGATCATTGGTGGATCGTATTTCAATAGAATTTCTATCGTGAAAGAAACCTTGGAGATAAATTAACAAATTCAGTTTGATTAGTTGAAGTTGAATTTGGCTGAGCGGTTGCTAAGTCTTGATGTTGATCAACTTCGACTGTAGAAAACACATCCTGATACCACTCGACCTAGATATGAAATTAATATCGAACATTAGTAAGTATTCTGCGGAGATTTCGCCTTATATTCTACGCTTAAAAATAAGGAAGTCGAAAATTTTAATTTCAAAAACCTTCACTAACCGGAAGATCTGTCCTCGAGAAATTATGAGCAAAGTTGTAAGGCGGCAGCCAAAGCGTATGACTCAGTAATTCATTTCGATCGCACATCCATGATGGTTCAAACATAATGTCATCGAGTCGAGAGAGGTATACCTGTCAAAAAAGAGATTGAGCTAGTCTACATCTAGGGGGTTAATATTCAGATTAAATAATTTTTATTGCACTTGAATACAAATTATTTATCAGATTTTTTGAAAAACAAGAATCTTTATTGACTTAAATAATTTAGAACACTTAACTTCAAGTTATCAATGCCAACATAACACCTTATAAGGTAGCTTTTCGAAATCTCTCGACCATGTTGCTTGATCTAATTCAGTGGTACGGAACAGCACTAATTCTTCTAAAGTTTTCGGCATAGCATTCAAAAATTCGGCCAAGTTTGGTGCACTATAGTAGTGCACATAAACTGAGATTCTTTTTAAGCTTAATGTTTTTAAAATAGCCATTTTTCGTGGTAAGGTACGATGACAACATGAAAACAATGATGGTGGAATATCGAGCGCTTTCAGTTGAGCCAACTTTCCTGAAGAGATAATAATTACTGACAATTTAGTATCGTCATTATTATCATTTTCCATTATTAATATCTTGATATTATCACTATTACAATTCTAACATTAAATATGGAAATACCCCATAATTTGTGTTTTGAATCTTCTGATAGTTAACTAGCAGATGTTTCATGGCTTGCTATAATACCTTTTGCAATTGAAACGACCAGAATACTGAATTGTTGTCAAAGAATTTTAAAATATATCAAGAAAAGTAAACGACCACAGAGTATATTATTAACGCATTGGCATACTTCAGATTCAAAGTACTACTACATCTAAACAGAAATGATGCAGGAAATTTATACCAATTGCTGATATGTATTGATCAAAATCAGGCGGGTTGCACAAAACACCACAGATGAGCAGTTCATGAAGAGTCTCCTTCAAAGCGTCACACAAACTATTAAATATATCCGGTTTTAGTACCATACCGCTCAGTTGTAAGGAAACAAGCGGTGCTAGCGTAATTTGCGTTAGTTGGCTTTGACGTAACACATTCCGCACCGTTTTTAATTCATCATAACGTTGCAACACGCGTAATTTACGAAGTTTTTTGGTACATATTGAGTTCAAACATGGTAAACTTATCGAGCTGTAATTTCTTTTTGAATAAAATGATTAAAATGACTTCAAAGGATGTTGGTGTTAATGTTTGAGTAGTATTTTTAGGAATTAATTTCTGGTCTATAGTTTTGAATAGTACTGATAATACTATGTGTATGATAAGTGTACCATGTGATATGCCACACTATCAGCTTCTGCAAATATATTCATCCTGAATATTTCTATCATTCAAAGGAATTATTGTCAAAAAAATTTAAGCATTCAAGTCTAATGATTAATATTACGTATCGTGCGTGTTATATAAATAAATGCTTGTTAAAAAACTGTCCCAAGGAAAATGAAGAAATGAATACATGTATATTACTTACTTAAGCAGAGAACTTGCCACAGTAAGAACACTGAGGTGCTCAATTTTAGCGAGGTGTTGTAGAGAGCTTTCATTTTGTACGGTTTGAATGGTTACATTGTTCAAATTTGGACAGTGTTTAAGAATTAACTGAAAATGCAAACTCTGATTCACAGCAGCTGAAGATGTTTATTCATTTGTTTTTACTACGAAGCTCTAATATTCCTTCCAAAAAACCTTTAATTATGCAGTACTTATTATTCAGAAAACCAATCCTAAACTTTTCTGATATTTTTGAAAGAATAAACATGCTTTCAAGTCACATTTCGTAGCACACTTGAAAACTTCACCAGCAATGCACAGAGTATCGCTTTTGATGGAAAGCATGGTGACATCAAGCCATGTTGAAAATAATGAGCCTGACATGATTTTTGAAAAAATTATAACTTAGTTGAAATGTTCATTAATCCAAAAATAAGGAGACTTGGCAAACCTTTCCTACACGTATAATTATGATGAGTTAACTGGACTCAAGTTGGAAAGTTACAATGTTAACACTTAAAATCCCATTTAGAACAGGACAGTTCAATCTAGATATTCACTATACAGCTATAATTCTGCCTACTAAGCCTCCTGTTTACAGACGCAATATTTGCCCGTGCTTTGACATCCAGATAGCAGAAGATGACATTCCACACATCATCCGACAGATCCATTTGGCCCAACAATAATTAAAACCTGCTCCATACTGTTTTTTTTAAATTTACAATTAATTTGCATATTTTTTCATTTCCAAAGTAATAAAAACAACTGATCGGAATTCTCAACAAGTAACTTCTACAGAGTTCACAGAAATTCCCTAAAATATGTTAACATCTCTTTATCATTACTATATTCACACAGCACAATCAACTGTTTGTCTGATTTTTTTATTCCCTGATCAACCCCCAAACAGGGGGAAAAATGATATATATGGACAGTATACAACCTAACAAAATCGTAAACTCTTTAGAAGTATAAATCCCTATAATAAATCGGATGTATTCTGAGTATATACAATCATTCAAAATGTAGAAGAGGTTAAAATGCCAAGAACTAATTTACAGCATAAAAGTTTTGATGTATGTATGTGAAATTTGGAGCCCGAAATGTAGAAATTTTAAATGAAATGAAAAAAACTAGTAATATTCTCTAGAGAAATGCTCAGACGACTCACTATCGCTTATTTCACCTCCAGCATTAGATGCTGATGAAAAAAGTAACTGACGTTAAAATGAAAGAGGTATATCCTCGTGTAACGCATGATGGAAAAAGCCACTGAGATGGTACAAGTGTACGCTGCAAGTGGAGAATATCTAAATAAAAGATGCTGCTTGCAGTCCAGTGTTAGTCACACTAAAAGCGTATTAGAAGCCCACAATTAAAATACTGCATTTTCAGAGCACATTGAAAGCAACAATAAAAATTCAGGAAACAATTTGAGTGAATAAATAAATCAGTGGAATTTGAGTTATTAAAAAAAGTTGGCAGTAGAAATTCCTCAGTTATCTAATCATACAAGAGCAAAAAAGAACTGTTAAAATAATTTTTTTCAGCTGAAAATAGAACCATATGCCACTAAGCAAAAAAAATTTTTTAATCCTTGTTCCCAGGAAAAGCTTGAGATCCAAAATTCAGCAAAAGCACTAGGAAATAAAATACCTGCTTTCAAATTTTAGAGCAGAGAAAAAATTTTTAAATTCTTTAGAAAGTTATTCAAATTCAGACTCAAAAACCGCTAAATAATTTTCCAAGTATGTAAATTCATAAAGATTTTTTTAGGATTCATGAATTCTACAAATGATGAATTATTTTTACGATCACAGTTCCTTTCATTTTCCTACTTATTTTTCATTGTGTTATTTCCCACGTATACGGGATTCTTAAATGTTGTCGTTGCTTGCTTATAAATCGGATTCTCATTCTGAAACTGACTAGTTAGGTTTAAAACAGTTTTTTACTTTTTACTTTTCCTTCTGTCCATATTGTATCAATATTTTCTCACTATTGAAACGCTAAAAAAAATGAAAAAAGACTTCCTAATAAATTTAAGCAAAAAATTTATTCAGCATGATCGAAAAAGAAATGTAAAAACCGGAAAAGTGCTGGGAGAAAGTCTAAGAAAAAAAAGGGAAACATGCCGTATCCCACTTCGCCAGTAATCTCTCGCTATCAAACTTCGCAAATTCCGCTCGATCATGAAGGACAGTTAATAATTTCCAAACCAAAAGCAAGATTAATCCTAGTATTACGATACCAGCTATGACACCCAGAACAATGGCAAGAACCGGCACTGGTGGAGGACAATCTAAATTGGAACTGTCAAATATTAAAACAACCTTTAAATTGAACTGAAAATGATTCAAAATTTTACAAAAACGAAGGTCAACGATTAAAATCTATAATATCATAAACATAACGAGAGTTACTTTACGAATTGCAGTACAAATTCTGTAACTTCCAACTCTGTAGAATAAATAAACAAACCATAGCCTATGACATCTGTTTTGTTATTAAATAATGAAACGACTTTCATTTCTTATTTTAAATTGGCTAGAAAAGTTTTGCACAAAAAATAAACAGCGTTGAGAAACTATAGGAACTATAACTCCAAAAGAATACCTTTTTCTTCCTTGACCCAAACGGTAAGATTATCACTTCTTTGATCCTCGTAATAAAGAAAATAAAATGTACAATCATCTGATGGATCCACAAACTGGCATTCAGTAGTATCATTTAGCACTGAAATATTATTGAATAGTTTCTACGAACTAAATCAACAGTCATTTATAAACACTTTTTTTTTCAACAAAAAACAGAATGAACAAAGTTTCAGTATAGTTTTGAAAAGTCTCGAGACGTTTGCCGTATTTAAAGGAAAAACGTACAGCTAATGTAGTTATATGTTTTTCCTTTAAAGCATGTGAGCCATACGGTAAAGAAAAGTAACCTGGCAATTCTTTAACAGGTATAACAGTAAAGAGACATTCAGCACATTGGGTTTCGTTATAAGGACCAGTTTGCCACTGTTGGCACATCACGCACGGTTTATGTTCCACACATTTCGATGGGCAAGTCTAAAAGTTACTAAAATTCTAACTAATTATTCTGGATAGCAAAATTATTAGAATTTTATATAAAAAATTGATCATTTAACAATAGACCTTTCACCTTCTGCTCACAGTCTAACTAACAATGTTAATCACTAAGTTCCAAAGCATCGACTTGAACCACATGAAAGTTTTTTACTATCATTAACATTGCTTCTTCTCTGGTGAGTTTTTGTTAGCAAAGTGATGCTAATTGGAAAGAGAAAAATATATACGACTTGAAAGTCTATAAAAGTAGAAGCGATAAATATTAAGCCATTTGTTCTTATTCTTTTTTTTTTTTTTTAATAAGCGTTATTTTGAACTACTAACATTACCATATCCCGTTTGTCTGTCATTAAAAAAAAAAATAAAACAACGTCACTAAATATCTGAGAAATAAATACGGGTTGCAATCGAATAGAGGTTAAATCCAACGATGAATGAAACTCTCACGGGACAAATTTCACACTTGGGACCAGAATAACGATTGCCTGGACCATCACTAAAACAACGACAACGTCCACAAATGCATTCTCCTTGTCCATTGCATACTTTACCATTCGCGGCCATACAGCTGTCTAGGCTTAATGGACATTCACATGCTCGGCCTGCAACCAAGCAATATGCGGATTCTAATGTCACCAGACAAAAAATACCAGCACTTCCTTAACACTGTTTAGTTCAATTTATGAAGCAACAAATGTTAAAAATAAAATGAAGCCACCTGTCCAACCAGGCCTGCATGTACATTGTCCACAGTCACAAGTGCCATGCCCTGCACAAATCTTACGATCATGCCGTGGACAATTAAAGTTATCACATTCACAAAATTGGCCCGAAATTTTTTCATTCATATTCTGAAATCACGAATACGTTAATATTTCTTTTCGATTCTGAATTCCGGATTTCCGAGGCAGCCAAATAGTTTACCGTTAAGATGCTTAGCAAATGACCAATAAGAGATTTTTTGAGAGTGAACAAATATGGCACTGATCTCTGAAGGCGAAAATTTTTCTTATTCTGAATTGAAGCAAGAAAAACTTACATCACGCTCAAAACATTCACAAACACCACAATTACAAACTCCTCGGCCTTCACAAATAGCACTTTCATTTGTTCTAAAAATGTAAGTAATAATCAGACTATGGTAATCCACACTTCTAATTATCAATACATGCCCAAAATAAAAGGATAGTACTTTAAAAACCATAAGTAGTTACCTTTTGCATTTTGCATCTAAAGCAACAGTTGAAAGGCCTGGCGCATCACATTCGCAGTGTCTTCCGACATTCGTCCCATGACATATGCAAACACCACAAACCAAGTCACCTTTTCCGTGGCAAACCGGAGAATTGTATACAACCTTCTATAAGATTAGAGCATTGACGGTTTCAGGATTCAATCATAAAGGAAAAAATGACAGACTGCAACAAGTCTCTATAATATCGATTATGATGCAGCAAAACATGAGATGAATTTTGATTCAATAACGATATCTCCTTGCTTGATTACTCAGTACTTTTCAGAAGTTCACAAAAGTAAGAGAACAAAACAAGTCTTAAATCTTGGAATTAAAAGATCTTCACATCAGTTTCACAATCGCAATCACACTGCACATGAACATCAACTTGAAGGGTTTCGTCCAGGCCACTTGGTCCTATTTTCAAATTAAAGTCACGTTCTTTTACGCAATGTGTTGCTTCCAGAGTAACTTCGAATGAAACTTCATCACCGACTTTGATTCCATCACAAACATTTGTTTCTTTCAGAGTATGTCCACTACAAAATAAATCACTCTCCGATAACTTTTTTCAATTTTGCAAAAGCGGTGAAAATTGCGAGGAAAGTAACAACTAGCATTTCGGACTAAATTTTGAGAGAAATTTTATAAAATCTTTGGAAAAAAAAAGCTCAGGATGAATTAAAAATCTGAATCGAAAACGAAACAAATTGAAAGTAAAGAAAAGTGTACTCTAGACATCTCGAACGATATGATAATCTTAGTCCTTGACTTGCATTCGCATTATCAACCATAATGATTTTTTGAGAAATTTTATTATATTCCTCTTCGATAAGTGAAACGATGTTTCTTGAATCATCGGCCAGCACACCAACCGAACTGCTTACATCCGGTAATGCGTCGCTAAGCTTTAACAAACCAAATAAGGATTAATAGTTACGGCACGGCATATAGAAAGTAATAAACTGGGAAGAAGTAAAGCGACGCATGGTGAGCAGGAATGTGATGAATGTATTTTAAAAAGAATTTCAGATTAATAGGAAAATTTTACTTACTTGCCTATACAAATCTTTATTCTTTTCTGTAACGGCAAAAATTAAATTTGCCTTTCTTTCTTTGATCTTTTGGTGCAACAAAGCAACAGAAGGATAATCCTGATCAAGAGATTTACTGTAGTATCCCTGGCTATCCAAATGACATTGGCCATCATTTGGTACCACAACACCGGCCATCTAAATCAATTAAATTGTCTAAACATTTTAAATTCTAAATATTCTGTAAAAGTCTCTTAGTTATTCAAGGCTTTTTGCAAAAAGATGGAATTCATTACATGAATTAAACACTGACTTATGAAATAGCAATGCAATGAAATATAATTAGCAATGTGAATAAACAGATAATAACTAATCTAAATACGCATATAAATAAAAAGAGAGCATACCCGTCCATCTCCCGCGTAATGAAAACCAGCATCTGTTGAAAATACAATCATTTTTCGGGCACGTTCACGCCAACCAATACTGTTCTAAAGAGAATAAGCCTAATAAATACCTAAAGCTATGTTTCAATCAATCTTTGTCCTTATTAGCCTTCTCTGAAATAAGTTGTGGATCTCCTGCACTACAACTTACAGTTATACGAAATATCTGACTCTTTTTTCTTTTTGCAAAAAACCAAATCATCCAATGTGGAGCTAGCTAACAAAGTAAAGGAGAAGGGAAAGCTTACTCAGCAAAAGTTCGAATAAATCATTCTACAATAAATAACAACTTATATTCTGACTCAAAATTCAGCGAAAGCAATCGACTTACAAAATAAATCCCACTCGTTTCAAAATTTTAAAAAACGCTACTCACATTACAAGTTAAGGCTTGCAAGACAGCGTCAAATCCACCTTCTGGAGCATCCAAATTTCCGGATATTTCAGCTTCTTCAACTTCTTTCTAGAAAAACTTTATAGTACGTCATAGCTTTTCAAACAACAAAAAAAAAATCTAAACCAGGTCCATATCGTTAAAATAAGCCAGTAAATTAAAGATTTAGGAATCTTCAACGTATTTTAGTAATATCAGAATTTCGATTTAGCGATATCGAAAAAGGAACATTCGGAATTAGAATAGTCATCCACTTCTTGATTCAGCTAATACAAACATCAAAAATTACTTCTACTCACTCAAAAATTTGAGCAGACTGGATGCCTAAAATAACTTACTGAAAATCTAGCCGTATCCATTGTAAGACTCATCTGATTCTTGAAACCATATGGTTGCGCACATTGTTCCGGACATGGTGATAACTGTCTGCAATCAATTTTTCTTTTTTTTTTTTCGAATAAACAGGTGTTTGAGAAATCTGAATGATCGGAAAAAGAGGATGAAAAATGTAAAATGATAATCGAGAAATTCATTTATATACATATATTAGTTTACCAACAATAACTTGCATCAGAGAAATAAAGCGGAATAGCACTGATCATTATTTTTGGACTCACTTTTCTGGACGAGGATCCACGAATGGCATAAGTTTTTTATCGATAAATGAGCCAAACCCGAGCCTAAAGTTCTTCGTAATTGCTTTCATTCGTTCGGCTGAAAATACATGCCATAATTACTGTGTCTCGACAGGAATAAAGCCAAAAATTGATTCCAAATGTTCCTAAAAAAGATCCCACCTAACAAATCGCCTAATTCAGACAGCTTTTGTTTATCATCTTTCATCGAGTAGGACAGATCCATCAAATAATATAAGTCAACTGGATAATCTACAGCTTGCCGATAAGTTACTTGAAATCGTACACGTGCTTCTAGAAAACTATATGCAATAGAAATTATTTCTAAAATGTTGAAAAAATAAAGAAACATCATAGAACTATTTACAAAAATAAACAGAAATTAACAACAGTATGAGGTATGTCTCATAATGTTTTAGTAAGCATTTCAGTTTGCTTCCTGTTGGACTATAGGACATCAAGCATGAAGAGGACGAATTCGAATTTCATATCAATAATTCATCAAAAATATATAAAAGTTTACTGGGTCGTATATTGACAATCATACGCTGGGGGCGTAACTGAACTGCTTCTTCTTCACTTGCTGCATCACCGGCATTGCTTAATTCTTCATTCTATAAGAAAAGGAAAACATATACATAATTCCACAAGTAGGTAAAGGAAAACCGATACACTTGTGGTACTAAGTGTGTTGATTTTTTCTAAAACCGCTCACTCTTCGTCTCTGCCATAAATTTCATACGCTTCATGAAAAATTATCCTAATTAAACAAATGAATATCCTTTACAATTAAACAGACCTGAGTTGTTTTCAATGTCGTTTTGGGATTTTCAATTTCATATTCTTCACAACCGTGTTCAGTAAGTCGATCAAAGCTATCACATCGTGAATGTTGACTTTCATTGTCAAAATCCTATAAAGAAAATCCTTTTCTTTTCAGAAAAATTAGTTTACTTTTATTGTTAAATTTTATTTGAAAACCAATTCACAACAATTTGAAGGAATGACTACTACCACAGCATGGCACACAATAAACCCAGACGGCTCATAATGAAAAAGGTTAAAACGTACCGCCTTACTACACCAGGCGCATGTGTCATGAAATTGGATGCATGCACTACATGTGTAGTTCTCACGAGGTAAAGAATAGCATGGAAAATCTTTTTTTGATTCCACGACTTCTGCTGTTACTGTAAGAAAAAATTGATCATGTTATAGTCAAAGGAAATACTAAAACTCTTGATTTTAATTTTATATGCAATACATAAAAAGCTAATCCGTTACATTTAATAGTATTTCAATCTAACGACAGTAACACAGTTCAAATTGCAGAACTTTTCTACTCCTGATGTTCACGGAAAACATTTGCTGTTCCAGCCTCTGATATTATCCAGTTGTTTCAATCATCTAGTGTTACTAGCTTAGATTAATAGATAAGATGGTGTTATTATTTTCCGAATATGTGAAAGAATGAGTTATGTTTGCAGACTGTTCACAATGTATCAAGAGTTTATAATATTAACAGTAATAAGATGAATAAATAACCACAAATTACTAAATAACCATAAACTACCGTGCATTTAAATTGCCAAAATATTTCATTGGCTATCTTATGTTTGAATTCCATTCAATTTCTAATTTTTTTTTAAATGTACAGTATTCAAATTTTAGCCAGAAACCAATTCTGAATAAGAGTTTCATAAAATTACATTATGAAAGAGGAGAAAATAACAATACCGTCATCAGTACTAAACTCCTGCGCTCCAGCAAAAATGAAAATCGTTGTTGAGAAGCACAAAATTCCACGATACCACCATCCAGGCTCCATCAATCAACGAACTCTCACCGCGGCTGAATACTTCAAAAAATTATTTCCAATAAAAATTACTAGAAATAAAATACTACCTCTTCACGAAAAGGAAAGACCACAATTCGCAGTGATTATGTGTTGGTTTTTAAAACAGTACAATTTAAATAATATGCGCAGCAATTATTAAGCTAAAAGGGAGCGAAATCGTGTTTTGTAAAAAGTAGACCGCGCCAGAAATTGAACTTGGGACTTAGAGATACTCGAAAGATTTCAGAAAAAAGCCACTTGTGTACAATAATATGCACTGCATATTTTATATACAAAAAAAAGCACAGTTCTCACGAGAAAAATCTGTCCGTTTTTTCGTAAAAGAAAGTTTTTTGCCTAAGCCTATCGTAACCACTTTAAGCTTGATCAATGAATGCTTATTATATGGGTGTATTTTTCATAATTTCTATTTCATAAAGTATGAACTTGGTACGATTCAGGTATAGATCAGTCTGTTTTATCACTTTATTATACTCCATTTGAATGACATGCATTATAGTACGAACTGAATGGTAATTGATAAGCACTGCTAACATGATAAGGTATCAACTAAGCATGAACTTACCTTGAAAGGAGATTCACTGCCACCTATATTTTCAGTAACAATTTGAACGTCATACTTGCAATACTATCCCTTCAATATACGAAGAAGTGTAAGGTAAACCTAAGATCATATAAGCTGTCAAATCTCGGAGGTTAAGATTGGTTCCCGTCAATAAGATAAGTGAGCCATGTTTTAGTAGGTGAATTGGAAACAGATGTGAAAAAGAAGGCTGGAAAAGAATAGCTTCGAAATTTCAAGAAGCATTTTAACTAACATGATAAAAATACTGAAGCTGAAGAACGATCGAGTAAAATGTGACTTCCCGGGAAGCCCGCAGATATCCTGACAAGGATTCCAGCTTAGGAATACCGGTGATTCAGACAGAAATCCGTAGCAAATAATCGGCACTCACCGCTACAGAGCAGAAGATAGGAAAATTCCTCATTACGATGACTCATTCACCAAGCAGTAATACCGGAAGTTAATTCCCCTGTTTCTCTAATGGTTTGACGAGAGTACTAGATGACTCCCGTTTACCAGTCTCTGACCGAACCGAACATTAAATCCAGAATTTTCATGATTTCGGAGAGCAATCAGCAAATTACAACCTCATATAACTGATAGAGATTGTGTCGTGACGAATGACCCGGCCAAGTCCATAATAACAGGTTATGGTTTTGGAACTATCTATGCATCATTACTATGGATTTACCCCCGATCCGACATTATAATTCTAGAATCGCTACCCGAATAACCGAAATCGTTCCACATTAGAACTATTTTCCTTGTCTTCTTTAATTTGAAGCATTAGTTCAGCTTGTAACAAGAGCTTAGTTTTTGAAATATCTGAAACAATAAAACGAGGCCAAAGGTCACCCCTAAGTTCGAATTACAGTAGTGTGCTGCTACTACCACTACTCCTAATACGACGAGCACTAAATAGCAATAAAAAGGGGAGAGAGACGGTTGTTTCTCGAGACTCCTTTAATCAGTTCAGCACTCTAGAAGTATCACCGAAAGCAGTTGTGTGTGGTGTCTATCTGTCGACTCATCTGGTTTACAACAACAGATGAATGTGCTAATCTATTCTGGATCAGTAGCTGGGGTCTGCACCTCCTGCTCTTCTAGGTACACCCCCGCACACACACACTTTACAACAGCACAACTGAAGGCAAATTTTTAGCAACAATGAAAGTAATGCAAAACGGAAGTGAGGCGCAGTAGAACACTGCCTAGTAATTGGAAGGTGCAATGGATAGCAGGTAATATGACTAGACTCACTGCAAGTTCATCATGGACTGTTCTCAAACGCTGTACTGAATATTCTCAAAATATCACACAAAAATCTCACCAAATTCACCAGACATCATCAGTTTTGGACTTGTTATCGAAAATTCACCCTCTTACACTTACACGTAATTAAAACATCGTGATAATTAGTTAGTATGACCACTCAATCACATAATCTTATGCGAATTTTATATATCATATTTATTAAACAGTACAATTTTTTAATCATACTAATGCATATTAGCATAACGAAAAACAGAATAATCATTTCCTCTTTTAATCAATTAAATTACAAGGTAATGAAAGAACTGTTGCACGTATATACATTTTTCAATAAACGATAAACAGTACATGAAAAATCTTTCTGAAAACTTCCTGCAATCGACTCGCAATTTCAAACTGAATAAAAATGCGGTGCTTGGAATGATTAGGAAACTCGACGATTCCATATGAGAGGATCAATACTTCGAACAAAAAGGCAATATAGAAATTCCTGGATGAAAATATAGATCCAGCAGCGTGTATAAGAAAGCCAAGTTATCGGTAATACTGAAACTCCAAAATGAGCCAACAGTTTCGGTGGGACATAAAAGAGGCATTTCAAGAAGTCGGATTATGAACTGATGTAAGGCTCTCTTAGCTGTGAAGTCAGCAATAACAGTTATGAGACCAGTATTCGACTCATAAATCGTAAACAGCGTTAAGTTCTCTGCGAAAAGTTGATATAAATAAAAAAAAAAGGAACAACTGCATTTACCATTTACTATTGATGGACTGCTACTTTTACATGACAACTTCATCATATAAATAATAGTCTGATGAAGACGTTATGAAGGCAACATGTTGTTAATAAATGAGGCAGGTGAACTGCATTTTATGCAGATAAAAATTAGAAAATTTCTTTTTACATAACAAGAACAGAAGCAGACACAATGAATAAATGGATATGACTGAGATCAGTTTTTAAAAAGAATTTTCACTAAAAAATTTTGTTTTTACAAAAAATATGCATCACTATAACTTTGGAATCAAAAATTAATGTCATGTAAGACTTTGTAGGAAATGTAGTAGTCTAAAAATCAATGATGATAATTTTACGGTCAAAATTTAAAAATAGTAAATACAATGTGAATCATAATTACTAAAAGACGAGAACGTCATGAAGAACAGATTTAAGAAACATCTGTATGGGATGGCTGTATTCCACTGGCAGCGTTACCACTTGAAGGCGTAGCACCACTAGCTGGAGGTTGCGATGTTACATAGCGCTGCTGTATAGCAGTTTGACTTGAAAGTGTTATTGGAGGAAGGTACTGGGTTTGTTGGGCAGGAATACTTACTGGGTGATCTGAAACATTTATCATCATAAGCGAGTGGAAAATACAGAAACAGTAACAAACAGTACAAGCAACTTTTCAAATAGTGGTTTAGAAAGAGTATATTTTTCAATGCTGTAATGAAGAGAAAATTTGAAATGAGGAGAGTGCCTTGTAATATATTCGGAGCCGAACTGGTAATACCTTGTACTGCAACGGTTACTTGTCTGGCACTTGACGAAGAGCTTGAAATGGTTTGTCGCGTGATTCCACCTGAGCAATATTTGACTATTACATTTACCAAAAAAAAAAAAAAGGCAAACGAGGAACACTTTTTATGAGAAACGGATGACACATATACCCTCATAATTTCCACGCTGGGTTTAGAATTCAAAAAATCCCATAAAATACCCATCCTAAAAAACATTTGTTGCACCTTACAATAACTTCTTCAATTAGCTAACTGGCTTCAGTTAGGTTGTCTTCAACACAAATAACTTAGAAGTTGAACTAGAGGAGTCCCGTCAGCGAACCGAATTTGTCGTAACGTTATATCACATTACTTAATATCGTAATATTATATCACATTAGTCCTTTTTTATTCAGTCAAAAAATTTCTTTTGTTAAAAATTCAGAAGCACCGCACTAACTGGATGATAACTGTTTAGTTGTTCCAGAACCACCAACAGTTTCACTGCTCCTCGACCCACCACTCATTACTAATCCAATCGATGGAACTCGAGAACTCTGATAACCAATGTTACGCCTTGAATCAATAAAATTCAAACTATTTTTAGCAAAATTTTGCATTTCACGTCTGTTAAAGATAATTAGTAAATGATTCAAAGGAGAATACAATTCTAGTCTCCACTAAGTTAAATTTATTAAAACAATGCTTACAAAGTCTGAGTCTTCAGACTCTTTTTTCTGAATTAGCACGAATACTAAATATTCAATCTCCTTGAGGATTTTATGTAAACTTACGGTACTGTTCGTATCTGCTGCACGGGTCCTCCACGTGGCAACATCATTGCAACCTGAAGAACCAGGCAAAAATTTTATCACCCAACACCATAAAAGCTTCATTTCTAACACAGATGTTTTCAGGAAACTTATACAAGTAATCTAAAAAATAAATCAACAATAAATTTCATGCTCAGATTAAGTGTGAAAGAAAATCTGAACTTCAGGTAAAACTAATAACTAATGATACCTGTGGTTGCCCACTAATTGTTTTTGTATGTATTGCACTTGTAGTACGTTTTGGTGTAATTCGTTGTCCACTTGGCATCATTCGTACCTGTGATTGCGGCATCAAGTAAGTTCTATCACCAGCAGCAGTTGTGACGTATAAACGGCCCTTGAAAAAAAAAACTTTCTCATTTTCAAAGTTCACATCAAAAATCCATGCTAACAAATACAAATTAATAAACACTAAATTTCAAAACGTCTTGTTTATCTATGTTGCAAAAGTGTTAGCTTAAATTTGAGGTTATTCAATTTTGTGTGTGGAACACCTGAGTAAGCAGCAAGTAGGAAAATTTATTAAACTGGGAAAACTCAAAGAAAATAAACAACCGGTGTTCGCTGATTTATTTTAGACCGAGCATCTTGTCGCATTGATATTCCACCAGTTTGGATCTGTGGTCGAATCATCTGTATTTGACCTGTTTCACTTAGCTGTGCACCCTCTCCTTGTGACATAATCAGCGTTCGTCCAGCATGTGATGTAGTTGCGTAGAACTGTTGCTGTGTTTCCGGAGATGTTCCATAGCCGGTCGCAATCTGGAACATTTTTTGCTGAAAAAGAAAATCCGTTTTTAGGAGAAAATACATATATATATATATCGCGTTATATTACATTTCTATTCATAACAGGAATTCCACTAATTGACTGCGAAAAATTTCTTGACTTCACCATTTCTTACAAGCCTTATAAGCAGGTAATATAATAATTAATAAGATCAATACAACAAAAGCATTTAAAAAGACGAAGGTTACTATGATACTTGAAAAAAGACTAAATAGAGAAGACAGATTTAAAATTCTTTTTCTATTCCTAAATACAGTGCTAACCCTTTGTGCAGTAGGTGCAGAAAGCCCCTTTTTCATTCCAGTAGATGGTATTGTTCGATAAACGGTTTGCCGCTCACCCACACTTTCTTGTCGTGTTGTGTATTGAAAGCGACTACCAAGTTGTTGTCCAGATAACTAAAAAGTCCATAATCCCACGAATTCTACAGATAATACAAGTTTCCAAAATTAAAATTCGATGCGAAAAATGCTGCTAAACCCAACAATCTTTCCAGTAGTAAGAAAAAAACAATAAAAAATATATAACTTCGTAAAAACATAATAACTTCAAAAGAAATAACGTTATCTTACAGTATCTTGAGAATTAACCACGACAGCATAGGGTTGTTGCCCACCAGATGACCCCATCTGTGTACCTCCTGTCATAATGATCTGATGTTGAGTTGGAGTTCCTGAGCCAACCGAAATAGCAACCCGCCGAGTACTGATCTGGTGAGCACCAGGTGCAGCACCGGATACAGCCTGGAATTTCGAAAACTGAAAATTTCAATTTCTTAGTTCAGAGAGATGAACATGAACAAAAGCAGAAACTGAATGAGAAAAATGGCTATAACTTTCACTTTGCAAAATTAATATTAGAATTTTTTGCTTAGAAAATGTAATGTAAAGATCGCGTTTCTCATCATATTTCAGTAAAACTGCAACCTCCTTTTATATGGAATGAATGACACAAATAGTCTTTTCCTTCATCCTATGTTCAAACTATTTTAAAGTAAAGCGATTTATGAACTGAATTTAAAAATTTATTTGGTTGTTAAACAAATACTTAACTTCAGAAGCTCATTACGGATCACAATTCAAAAAGTACCTACCACTTGTGGATGGTCAACATAGGCTCGCTGACCAACAATTACTTGAGGTGCATCACCTGCATAAGCTGTACTTTGTCCAGGGATACCACTCACAAGCTGACCTTGAACACAGCTTCCAGAAGCTTAAATAAGCATAAGAAAATCTTCTTGGTTATAAAACAAAATGAAACACAACAAAAGAATCGCTAATGATGAAGTCCAACATAAAGATCAAGAGGTTGGGTATATTTTATGGCCCAAACGAAATGTTTTTCTTGCATCAAGTTGGAAACATACTTGAAGTAAAACAAACATCATATTTTTTGAAATGTGAAAACAAAAAAAGAAGGAATTATTTTCTAACTATATGTTCTCACAGTCGAAACAGCAGGAGTACTCATTGTCGGTGTAGAAACGACAACAAGCTGTTGCTGTGCATGGTCCATGACAGCTCCATAACTTATTTTCTGATAATGTATAATACCAGGGACAGCACTGACTGCAGATTCTTTACGAATTAATTTTTGCTCATGGGACCGCTGCTGTTCCATAATCTAGAATGATCATTAAAATATTCAATGCTATATTGACCCAGTAATCACTTTCTAATAGTCGTTTTCTAAGCTAAAGCGTGAATGAAATCCTGCAGATAACTGGAAGTCAAACCAACTGTACCAAAAATGAAAATGACAATGTCTCACAAAAAAAAAAAAACCCCAAAAAGAGTAACGGTCAGTGTAAGTTCACCTAACGACCTCACGTACACTTTAAGATAGTTATTATAAACATTGATTAGATCAATTGGCATTCATCCGAAGAAACACAACTTCATTTCGTGATATGGAAGGGCTTCGAACATGTTACTATGGCTAACACCATACATCTTCATAAAAGTATGAGAAATTTTCGTGAACGACCAACCATAAGCTCTCTCTTTTGCTCTTCCTCTTCTTTTAAGCGCGAACGTTCTCGATCTTGCTCACGTAATTTCTCACGCCGTTCGTTGCGATAATCAACTACCTCAGAACAAGTCGTCGGAGCGTCATAACGTATCCCTAATTCGGCAAATTTCAATTCTTGAGACTGTGTCGGGCACCACTTTTCTGCATCACTGATAGCTGAAGCAAATACCAAACTTTTATAATGTTTGGCAGAAAACATTACTGATACAAAATCTCGAAAAAATAATACATAAATAAGAGTGCAGCAAACGTTAGTAATGTAAAATATTGCAGTACAGTACTGGATTTTCCTGCATCCACTTTGAATTTTGTTGAAAACTGAAATTATGACTTGTAATGCTGCGGTTTTCGATACAAATTTAAAAATATTACCTATTTCGGGACGGAAAAGTATCGCTTGCTTTAGTGATGCCGCTTTCAGCGATTTAACTTTTTTATCATATTGGCTAGACATGAGCTTAAGGATATCAGCCAAATACTGCTGATCGGTTTTTGTACGTCCACGCTTCATATGAACTGCAAATTCCAGTATATACAGCAGTCGATTGCTTAATGCTTTTGAGCAAAATTTTTTCTACGTGCATAGCTGTGTAGAATGTGTTAACAGATCTAAATTTTGATACATCGGATATTTTAGGTCAAAACATTATTACAATATTAAAAGTGCTTATTTGCATAATTTACTCATTTCTCCGGTTGATAGAGGAACCCTTCGTGTTTTCTTTGTTACTGGATCCAATGTAACCATACGCCCTTCTTCACGTGGTTGAACAACCATTTGATAATGTAGTGAGCACTGACGCGGTGAACTGAATCGTTATAACAGAGTTGAAGTAAAAAAATACTATCAACAAATAAATCTATTCTTTTGATGACCTCATTCAGTTCTTAATTTTTGCTTCTCAGCATGTATTTTATACTTCTACCCCTGAGTCTGAAGTCCTAAGACGATCAATAGAACACGAACAATTTTTTAATTCAATAACAAAGAGGAGAAATTTCATTTAAAGATCAGCAAAACAAAGGAAAGAAACTTACCGATAGATTTCTGATGACATGCTTAATAAAATCGATACCATGTCCCAATTTGCATATTGTCCAATCTTCGTTGAATGTAAATGATTTGGTAATCTTTGCAATTCTGTTAAAATCTGAAAACTATAATTCGCATAGTTTCCTAAACCTCCTCCTCTAAATTTGACTATAAGAAACCAAATCTAAAATAATAACCATGAGTGATTCATAGTCTTCTGCAATACTCCATTCTGTTCCATCGTAATCGATTGCTTCTCGGTGTCGTGGTGGTGGTGTAAACGGACGTCGTAATTCGGTTTTTCCGCAGCGACTGTCAAGTAAACTCGGACGTCCACTAAATGAAGTCATGATCGGAATGATGCAAATGCATGAAATCCCTATGTAACAAGACAGATAATAAGCTATTTATCTAAAAATTAAAACATGCATTTGTGAAAAATATTTTCAACACATTCAGAATTCTGGCACAAGATTAAAGTGAATTACAAGTTCAGAAATGACACCAACTGCCTTAATATCTACAATGAAACGTAATATCCAAATGTCTACCTTCCAGTCTGAGATTTTTGTGCTCCTTGAACAGATAATGCCTTTTGTGCTGATTTTCGTACGCTATCAATTGCATCTAAATGAGAATGTTTGTAATCAATTTACAAAAAGGTGCATATCTGAAATACATTTAAAGACCTGAGTATATATACATATATATACCATGTAAATATTTTGAGATCAACACATACCATCAACAGAACCAGGCAGACGTGACGGTGTAGCAGGTCTCAGTAGATTTGATGTATCAAGATAAGCAGCGCCAGACGACACACCCGTTTGCGGTATTAAATTAATACCACGTTCATGTGACACTGATGAAAGTGAAGCCGTAGGAGATGATACGATGTCACGGACAATACCACTAGCAACTGTAGTTTAAAAGAAAGTTATTTGTTTATTGGTATAAATTTAGTCGAAACAACTCCCAAAAAAACTTTTTCCTAGTTCACAAATATTAAAAATGGGAAAAAAAAAATTGATTAAAAACTAACCAGTACACATGCCAGTTGGTGATGGAGGTAATGCAACAATTGGTGGCATTGTAACACTTGGTGGCACTACACTTGGTGAAATTTGGTATGATGCCGAGGGTGGAACTATAATTTCCGGTACGAACTGCTCCGGGATGAGTGATGAAGTTGGTGTAAGCGGCCTAGGACGGTGAAGTTCATGGATCGTAGTTGGTAAGCGAGATTCAGCCATTGGCAACTGTTCAAACCAATATTCACCAGTTGAGTCATAGTAAATATCATCTCCACTATCAGAAGGAGGAGGTGAAGGTGGCAGCCAAGTCTGAAACAATGTCCTGCAAAATCTCTCTAAACTTTCAAGCTTTATGTATATTCCAAACAATATGGCTCAATGAAACAAATATAAAGATTAAGTGAAAATAACATACCAGCATTTCCTCTCCAGGTATGTCCAGGCAGATCACCTGGAATCAATTTCAGTAAATATTTTAGAATCATATATTAATTAGTAGCTGTGAGATTTCAATATGGATTTGTTACTGCATAACTCTTTATAACCCGCTATTTTCAGAACTACTGTCATACACAGACATGGAATAGGGATTTAACAATATCACAAAGTATTTTAACCCTGTCACCTGTGATTCTTTTTTGGGAATTCTGAAAAATCTTCCTCTTATCTAATTGATGGCACCAGTTTTTCCACAAAAATTTATACCTTTTGTACTGACACCGAAGAGCTATCATATTAAACGACTGAGAACACGACCTGAGTAACCCTCCTGTATTCTATATAAACAGCATTAACTAGAGCACTTCGATTGATATGGTCTATCCGTACTTGATCAGCTTATCAATCGCCAATCAACTCAGTCGCTGCATTTGAATGGTAACGGTTTAAGCCAATTTTTGTTTTTGTGTAATCCCTAAGGTCAACAGTAATTGGAGAAACCACCACATTGAAAAGAACTTTTCCTTCAACCAAACAGAACATCTAACAACCCATAAATCAAGAATTCTTTTGGTGAAAAAACGAGATAAGCCCCTTTCGTAAAAGCTATATCCAAATTTATGTCACTCACAGATTGTTTCATTGTGATAATTGTGAAACCTTGCTCTTCCTCTAATCTTTTCGACAACACACTTGAGAAGCCATTTGCGTGATTTATTATAACCCTCACCTTTTGTTTTAAACTTTATATCGTTAACAAAAGCCGAAAAGGGCAAATAAGTCCTTAATGATTAAATGTGAGTTCTACAAAAAGGCCTCACAAGCGTGGAACATGTGAAACTTCTTTCCTTTTTCTTCAATCAGAGCAAGGCCTCACATGTGTGTGGTCGAAAATGTCAAACAAAAAAATTTTTTTTTTTGTCTTTAAAAGTACATTTAGTACACGTACATTAATGTTACGTCATTTACACGTACGCAAAAACGATGTCTAATGTTTAGCAGATAAATGAATGTGCATTCATATTGAAAAGGGAACTTTTTTTCCCATTTATTAATTAATTAAAACAATCATAAATATGAATAAATGTTTTAAAAATTAGCTAAAAATGATTGCATAAATTTATTTGTGAAATAAGGCCACTTCTGGGATTTTAACATCTAATAACTTTTTCGAAATTTTAAAAAACTTCAAATTAAATCAAATTTTTTTTGTATAATAAAACTAAAAGGTCAATGATTAGTGTTATAGCAGAAAAATGTTATAAAATAAATGAAAGCAACATTAAATGAATCTTTTTTTTTATTACCTTATAAAACTTTTATCAATTTACTATTTCATTTATTTTAAGTAATGATATTTGTAAGATTAATTAATTAATTCCTTATTATCACTTTTTCTACCAAATACAGCCTAATCATTATTAAAGCTAGATGCAGCCAAATTCATTATCATTTTAACGAATAAATGAAGGGTTAATTTTCCATTATCCTGAATACGGCTAAATATTTCATTGTCAATATTATCATTATTAAATTAACAAATTCATTATATTTGCATTCCATTGAGTAATTCTTTCCTTTTTTTCAAATAACTT
>PQVD01000449.1:10667-32441 GCA_003012265.1 Setaria equina | reverse complement strand
ATAATATAAATAATAAAAATAATAATAATAATAATAATAAAAATAATAATAATAATAATAATAATAATAATAATAATAATAATAATAATAATTAGTATTAAAAAATGTAGTAATAATAATGAAAATGGATGATTGATTATTAGTAGAGCTATTTTTTTTTGTCGAAGTATTTCAACTATACCAGAAGTTTTGAAGTAAGTATCATAATAATATGAGCATCACTCGGAATTCCAGTAATTTCTACATTATTTTGGAACTATTTTAAAGAGTGGGAAAAAATGGTTTTTTTTTTTTGAAGCAATAAAATGATATAAATAGGTATTTTCGATGCATACTGGTTTGGGTGCATCAATACAATGTTTGGAAGCGGTGGAAGATTTACATAAGCATGGTTTTATTCATCGAGATTTGAAACCTGCTAATTATGCAACCGGTCTTGGTGTTCAAATACGATGTGTTAGTTATTCATAATTGCAAGTTTTTAATTTGATAAAGGGAATAGTATTTTAAAAAAAATAATTTTTTTTTAAATTTAAAAAAATAAAAAAAAAAATAATTCAAAAAAATAAAAATTAAATTTGAAATTTTTACAAAAATTTTTTAGAAAATAAATTTAGCAATATTTGAAATTTAGATTTATATTCTTGATTTTGGCATAGCACGAAGGATTCTAAATGATAAAGGTGAGATTAAAACACCACGTGTTACCGTTGGTTTCAAAGGTACGGTAAAATTTGCACCTATAGCATGTCATAAAAGAAAAGAACTTGGACCAAAAGATGATTGTGAATCGTGGTTTTATCTTCTTCTCGATCTTCTTATCGTTACAGGTATCATTTCATTCATTTCTTTTTATTAAAAAATGATTTATTAAAAAAAAANNAAAAAAAAAAATAAAATTTCTCTAATAAATTCTTTTTTTTTTTTTGTTTTTTTTTCTATTTTGTTCTATTGTAAAATGAAATTTTAATAGATTAAATTGACTTTTTCCTTTCAAAAATATTCCGAATAATTTTTTTTTTTCATTTTTTGTATTTTTCATTGCAAATCGTTCTTTTTTTTTTTAAATAATTTTAAATTTTAGTTTATATGCATACTTTTTTTTGTAATTTAGTTTTATTTTAGTATTTTAGTTTAGTTTTTTTTTTACAATTTTAGTTT
This sequence comes from Setaria equina, assembly GCA_003012265.1. NCBI lineage: Eukaryota > Metazoa > Nematoda > Chromadorea > Rhabditida > Setariidae > Setaria > Setaria equina. Next base: position 31,280 of record PQVD01000449.1, on the reverse strand, counting down.
TATAATTTTAATTTTTATAGTTTTTTATATTTTTTCAATATTATTTTTCATGGTCTAATTTTTATAAAAGTTTATATGCGTAAAGTGAATTGATAAAATGGAAAGAAAACAAAAAAAAGAAAGGAAATTTAAGGCTTACCATGGAAAAAAATATCGGATAAGAATGAAGTGATGAAAGTGAAGGAGGAAAGTCGTACAAATCGGGAGAAATTATTTTATGGGATAAAATGTAAGGAAGAGTTTGGCAAAATTTTAGAATACATTGATTCGCTACATTACGAAGATCGTGTTGATTATTCTTATATATACGAACTATTGAAAACGGTAAAAATTCTTTTCTTTTTTCTTTTTAATTTTATTAATTTTGTTTTGATAAATTATTAAATAATGAAAGACTTTTTAACATATATTATTATAAAGTATATATATATATATTGGTTTATTATTATAAGCATAAAAAACATTTATTTCAAAAAAAAAAAAAAAGTTTCAGGTGAACGTATGGCTGAAGGTCATGGGGAGGGACAAGTAGCTGTAGTGGAATATCGAGATGAAGAAGAAGGTGAGGTGCCCTATTTGATGCTTGTGAAAGAAGCACTTGTTGAAGAAAAGCAGTGATCTTTAGTTGAAGAGTTTCACTTCTTTTTTGCTTATTGTTTTATGGTTACTTTTGTGTACTGTATGAATGATATTGAGTAAATATGTTGGCGTTGATTATAATTCTTCAGTTCGGTTTTTCTAATGTTGGTTTTATATTCCATTTGTTTCACGGTATTTGACTGGCACAAAAAAAAATCAGCTTAAACAGTAGAGAATTTGACTTTTAACAGTTTTCGAGAGAGTACATTATAGTGAGTAAAATTGTTCACTATAATGTAAAATACTGTACAAAATACCTGATGTCACTGATTTGCAGTAATTCATTTTTGACTGCCAGATTTCCTAGGTAAGACCGACACAAATGTTGGAAGGAATATATCTCCAATCTTTTTGAATATGGATGTTTTCCGGTGAATTTCTAACACAACAGTTTCAAAAAAAATAATGAATGCTTGATATCATAATCAGGTTCTCAGTAAGGAGAAACGGAACAGGGCTGTGTGTGATATTGTCCTAGAAATTTCATTTGATTAAAATGAAAGCAGTTGTGACTCAAAAGTTATTGGTACATAAGTCGAGAAGGCTTCATACGAAGATTTGGTTCCAGAATATTATCGTCTGAAGAAGGCAATTTGTTTGCACCATTACATGCTTTTGAGTGATTCGCGCGTTGATTCATTTATTCTTGGGAAAATCCTTGCTCCTGGATATAGGTCAATTAGAAGCGTGGAAGAAGTGGACATTCGATTCATCAATAATTCTCGTGACGTTGTTGATCTTTGCTGGATTGATTTTCAAGTGAGTTATACTTGCAGTTTTCTATTTTGTAACTTTTTTTCCGATATCCAGAATCTTGTTGAAACTCAAGCAAAACCGACTTCTGTGATACATCTAATGTTCGTGAATGAATTTTTGCTTTATCATGGTGAAGCGTGCAGTAAAATTTTGGGAAGTAGTTGGGAAATGATTATCTTAATATTCTTGCAACGGAGATTTCTAGTCTTTGAAAAAAAAAATTCTTTTTTCTTCTAGGGCAATTTAGTTCGTTATTTGAAGCTTAAATCACGCGAAACAGTGAAGTTAACCACCTTCATCGGTCAGTTCTTCTTTAATTAATATACCTCGAGTGACTTTTATTGTAGTTTAAACTTTGATACACTTGAAACTTCTTTTCAGTGCTCTGGAATAGAATTTTCATCTGCTATAATATTACTATATCTAGTTGTTCTGCCTCTAAACTGTTCAAATTCTTTAGGTGAATTAAGAAATTTGACGCTCATTCTATCCAAATATATTCTCTTTTACCACAGGACATTGCTGGGTAGCACGATTCATAAGGAACGGTGCAGCTGCGCAGTTTTTGCCAGATCACGCTGAAGTTTTTGTTACAACTAGACGCTTCCCTTATACAACGATTGTTTTTATCATTCAGAAAGGTTTTGATTCCTCGTAATTTCCATTGATTTTCAGCCTTTTGAATTTGCATTTAAATTGTAGATAATATTGTCCCAAATAAGATTTACGGAAAAGTCAGTTTTCTCTAAGCTGTAATAGAACTAAAAGTCCTGCACAACTCAAAATTTTGAAGACAAATGCAGGATGCGAGAACTGTTACACATTTCGTTTTTAACATCCGTGTATTGCAATTTTTTTAACGAAATTGTGAAGATATTTGAATTTACCTTCCTAATCCACTCATCTCTTTCGCTCGTAATAATTTATAGGAATTCTATAAGTTTTTTTTTTTTTTAACAATTCCATAATAAACGTTTATGTAAAATAGCTGCTGGTTTTTTTACAATACGGAACCCAGATATTAATTAATTTTATTCTAATTAGCCTTTTTGCTTTCCGGTACCGTCAATTTTCTCGATATTTTTTTTGCAGTGCCTACATTATTTGAAGCTGCTGTTGAATACATCGGAGAACTGTTTCACAAACGCCAGCAAACTCTTTGTAGGCTTCCTGTCCCTGAGCTTGTAAAGGTTCGTCTTTTATATTTCCTATTTATGAGAATAAAAAACATTATGGAAAGTTTCATAAGAATCTACATAATTGTTCTATTTGTACATATCAATTATTTTGATAGCTGTCACTATTTGTACAAGGAGGAATGCTCGAAAAATTTTAGGAAATTTTGACTGGATTAAATTAGCTTCATACTGTTTGCTTCATGGACCAAATGAGTTTAAATTTGCTATAATAAATTAGCTCGCAGAAGAAGTTATGTATTTTAGCTCCCCTTTAATTACAACTTATTTAGTTTGATATCTTCTTTTATATCCGGCGAAAACGGATATATCAAACAGCATTGTTTCTTCTACCTTTCCAACGTAATCTTTCGCGTCGAAACAGTGACATTCATGTTGGACTGCAAGAACCACCCGAACTTGCTGTTATCGAGCAGAGAGAAGTCGAGAATCGGATCTAAGATATCGAAGAAGACTGGCGTAATTTAATCGTATTATAATCAGATGCTAGATAAACTCTAAAATTAATCTAACGATTAAGCAGGTTGTGTGATGTAGTATAGTTTGGTGAATGATCATTGAAACAGGCTAATTTGAAAATATACAAGAGAATCTCCAGGGAAAAAAAAAACCTCTTCGACGGATTTTTCGCCCTTTACAGAAATTTCCTGAACTTCCTTTTTTAAAGTGAAGAAAATTTTAAATACTTTTTTGAATGCTAACTTTTCATTTTCCTCCATGTGTCTTATCCTTGTGAAGCGTTGTTTTTCAATTCTTTTAATATCTTACAATTTCAGGAAAAACTATACAATAGAGAAGAAATATGCAGTATACTGAGGTTTGAAAAGGACAGTATGTTTCCACGTAAGTTTTGCACGCACTTACTGCTGAATTCTCATCATAATTTGTACTATTGAATTCAAAAATATAAGTAAATGTCCAGGTAATGCCAATTATAAATTTATATATTCGATGATACTTTCCAGAACAGCTTTCAAGAATATTCGCCAATGGTCAGTTAGACCTGTGCTTACAAGCAGTGTCAGATCTGTCAATGAAATGTACAGACTTCAAAATAAATGAATTATTTCTCACATGTTTAAAAAAAGAATTCGTTATTATGGGTTTCTCAACTACTTGTAATTACGCCAAAAAGTGGATTGATTTTCTATCACGAAGTAGTTTAGGAATAAGGTTTGAGTTTTTAAAGATTTATGTACTTTCACGTATTTATATCTTGACTTTATTTTCTTAAGAGTCAGGAATTGTGACTAAAATAGTTCAGTATATTGTTTAAGTCATTTGTATGAGTTTGGAAAAATTAAAGTCCAATAAATTTGGAAATGGAAAAGTATACAAAAGCATATAAACCATACAAAAGTTGGCTTTATCTTTGCTCTAGGCTTCGTAGTTTAAAAAAAAAAAATGATGTGCAATATAACTAGATAAATGGGGTTACCGAGACTTGAAAAATATAAGAAAAAAAAACAAAACAGTGAAATCTTCTGTTTCAGTAATCACTGTTTATTGTTGAAACAACTTGTTCGCTGTACGGATTTACTACAAAATAAACAGCTGCGGTCATTGTTGTATGAAAATCTCCCACAAACTTATTGCCGTCTGTGCTGTATGAAGCAATATTCCTCAGCTTCAATCATCGCGGAAGTGATTTTCTACATTATTGCTATCCCAGCTGCTTATTCTGACGATTGCAATCGAGAAACTTCTTGGAATATGTGGAATGAAATGTTGCATTCAGAAGTTGCTGCTTTCTTTTGTTTACTTGCATTTGATAGATGCCTTTCAAGTTTATGATAGTGGTAACTGATATGCTTATATATTGGTAAGAAGCGTAATAGCTTTGCAGTTATTTTGTGACAGATGTTCTAAATTTCATACTATTGGCTTACTATTTCAACCTTTTATTTATTTGACTGAATTTATCTGTATATTCGGAAACAGCCACATCTGCATCAAGTGTTGTTTGCAGTAGTCAACATCAACACCCCACTGTTTTTAGTTTAAAAAAAAAAAAAAAGTTCAAAGTTTTTTTCAATTTGCTGATGTTAAGTTTTTTGCTTATGTAACCATTTCGATCATTTCAGGAGTGCCTAAGATCAGCTCATTTCAACTTATGTACAATTTTAATTATGATTTCATTGAATTTCGACTGTACAAAGTATATGCAGTATTTGGTAAATGCAGTCAGTGATCTTGATGAAAGTGATGATTCTTTCTTAAACCCCCGAAAGCAGGTCTGTCAACAGCGCTTTTTTTTTATGGCAGCTTAAAAATCTTAACAGATTTTCACAGAAAATGCAGTAATTGTGTTCACTTGCAAAGCTTTTTGAACCTTAATTATTTTGAGTTAAACAATTTCTTTAGTTCCTGGTATTGTTGGAAGCGAACTTGAGCTCTGTTTTGTCACGTTGTCAACCGAACCAAAGTGAACTATTATTGAATGCTTTAATTACCTTTCATTTGGAGAAGAATGACGTAATTTTTCAGTGAAGATTAAAGGATTTTTGTTTAAAAATTTTGAATTTTTTATGTTCGCAAATTATTGCATATTTTCTGAGACGATTCCATTCTGCAACAAGTGCTTCATTTCACTGAAATCACTAAAACTTCAGCTTCTTTTTCTATTTTAATACTGAAACTTATTTATCTAGCTCATCTTGAACTGTTACCAAAATAATTTCACCTTTTTTTCAGTTGTTTTCACTAGTTCAAGTGATATTCCGTCATTCGGGTTTAGTCGGCACTTACAGCTCTCAAATGCTTCAGCTATTTTTTCGATGTTTGTTATTGAATTTGTCTGCAGTTATAGATGGGACTTTCTCTGAGCAAAAAGAAACGCTTATATTATGGATTAAAAAAAGTGTGGTGGAAACCCTGTCTATATCAAGCAAGGATTATGAAGATGAACTGAAGTAAGTTTTCTCCCGCTTTTATTAATGACTTCCTAGTTAAAGTATTTGATGCTCTGTTCGAAAACAAATTGTTTAAATTCCTATCAGAATTCACTTTAAGTATCAGAACTCCTTCACTTTGAGCATGCTATACTTTCTTCATTTTATATTTATGTAATTGTTGATAATTTTTTAGTCAGTGCGGAAATAGGGCAGTCACACTCGTATTTTAGGATTCATTAAAAGGGGTAAAGAATAAAATCTAATTGGCAGAAAAGTTTTGTAATTATGCGAAATTTTTTTCAATGAAGACAATTCTTATGAAAATTCCGATTCCATAGATCTTGGAAAGCGCTCATGTCAGCATTCGTTCCGGCTACATCTCAAATATTGGTATCTGATAGAAGGTTTTATCAGATTATACAAACAGTTTGTGGAAAGGGATTTTCGCTAGAAACCTTACCAGTCTCATTGCAAGTGGGACTGTTTTGTATACTGATTCCTCTCATTCCTTGTTTGCCCTCAGAAATGTTTGAAATTGCAACTGAAAGTACGTTATCAATTATGAGGTTGGTTTTTGAAAATTTTCTAAGTGAGTCAATTTGAGAAATAGAAGTGTGTTTTACCGCGTCATTGTATTTCTTGTGAAAAATTGCAAAAATTATATTTTATAGTGTTTTTGGTCATGATTTCATCACGTAATTTTCTTTTATTTAATAATTTCAAACAATGATAACCCTAGTGATTCTTCAACTTTTGTTATCTTATCGTTTTAGGTCTGATGCGAAATTATTTCATGATTTAATAAACAGTTGTAAAGAGAAAGTGTTGAGAAAATATATAAGGATTTTACTTTGCTGCGGTTATTCGACTAATAATTCAAAAAGTGCTCAGCTTCTAGTTAAAGAGTTCCTCGTTAGCAGTTATGATCATGACACGCTTGCTCGCAAGGTTTGACTTTTTCTTTACTGTTGGGAGATGTAACTTTTAACAATTTTAAAATTTTCTTATATATGAAAGAACTCAGATTTCTCCAGTTCAAAAGTATAGAATGGTTGTTGATTAGTGGCAAATAAAATGTAAAAACAATGAATATTTGTAGTGCAGTACTGTGTTAAAAGAATTATCACAAAGAACCTTAGCTGAAGAGCAGTATTATTTTCTGAAACCACTGTGTGATGCATTTGGTGAAATTCAGTCTGAAATAAATGCAGACAAAAGCCGCACGCTGGGCATTTGTGCAGAAGAGGTAATATCACATTCATTTCTAAAATTCTTCTGCAGGTATTTAATTGTTTTTCTGGAGAACTGTTTTTAAATTCCATTCTGCCTTATACGGTTTTTTTAATATGTCAGTAATAGGATCTTTAAAGACTTCAATAATTATAGTTCGACTTCTCCCAGTGTTGCAGGTTTTCCAACAAATTTATCGGCTGATTTCTCCTTTTGATTATAAAAGTCCGACGAAAATGAATATTTTTGAACTGTCTTTACCAGTACTATCAATTGTCCAAGTTTTGAGAACCAGTGATTCGACAGAAACAGAAACGAATGAAAATATAGTACAGCACATGAAAATTGCTGATCGGGTGAGACCTTACATCTATATCTTAAGAATTAAGTGGACTTTGAACAGAGTGTCTTCGAAAACAAAATGCATTAGTCAAAGAAAAAAGAAAGTTATTACTAAATGAATGAAAAACGTTCATTAAATGTTTCATGCGTAATCTTGTATCCATTTCTGTGTGATACCCGGATTCCAAGCCGAGTCACATGTAATATTTCAAATTAGAAGTTCACTAATGTTAAAAAAATTTGTTGTTTGTTAGTTCTCTAAAGTGAGGAACTTTAAACCATTTTCAGTTATGCAAAATTGTTTGCAAACATCCGGATAGATTGACCAAATTCATAGTATCAGAGCATCTGCCACAACTATTAAGATCATCTATTATGTGGATGGTGAAAAGGGGTAAGCTGGAAGACATCATTTCTTGGAAATATGTTAGAAATTTCGAGTTGTATGACAAGTCCACTGTTAACTACATTATCAGTGTTGCGTCGGTGGAAGCGGTTAGTGTAATATTGTATCTCTTTAGTTGTTAATGTTTTATGGATTGAATCCTTTTACCGACTAGTAAATAATCGAATAATTTTTTGTGATAGCATTGTTTCTGTTTCCACTTCCATTTATACCTGAATACCTGAACCGTGAGATGTCTAGTATTATAATTTCATTTCCTATTCTAGCTAAAAAACTTGTTGCACTCAACTTCGGTTCAGCTTCATGTGTTTGAAAAATTTGCATTATATTCTGCATTGGCAAAACATGAAAATGAAGACAAGAAAAAATTATTGTCTGCTGTACTCAAAGATATACTGGAAATAGTCGCAGTTATGGCTGAAGCGGATTACATGATAGCTGTTGGTTTTCTGCAGCATATTCTCCCGGTAGGTGTATTTGATAAACTAAGATGGTCTCCTTTTTTGCCGTATTCCTGTATTAGTTTATAGTGTGTCGATTTTATAGTGGAAATTTCTATAACAAATTTAAGATTTGTGCTGAAATTGGATGGTAAAACTTCGCAATGTCACTTCGAAGTTTTTTTATCCAAAGTTTATTTATCATATTTTCAAAAAATTTGCTGGGGGTTTTTTACTAGGTTTTGCCATATAAATGATTTGATGTGATCTCAGTTTTCGAGAAATTAACTTTTTCGCAGATTGCCGCAGGTAGCCCGTATGAGAGAGATTTTGTATCATTTGCTTTAACGGTTCTCGCAGTGAATTGTGAATCGCTGGTCACGGACTGTGTTGCGCTGCGCAGTGCTGTTCTCCTAATTTTGGTAAAAATACTGTTTTGAAATATTCCTGTTTATTTTTATTAATTGTCAGTAATGGTTTCATATCGGTTCGGTTATTGGTGCAATGTTTTTTTAGTTCTCCGTACACTACTTCCAAGATATACGTTTTGCCTGTGTTAATATTGATATTTGTTATTTTATGACTGCAATAAGTTGGATCAAATCCTTGAATTATTGCTCCCATCAACGAGCATGCAGGCAAATATAAAGTCGTATATATCAGTTCTTTTAAGTTCATTTAGCAGAACGCAGTTAAAGGATTTTTTGCTGAAAAATTATTTCGTAAACATGTTCTGAAGACAAGAAATATATTAAATTGAAGTCATGATTGCTTTACAAGTACTCTTTGATCTCTGTGATATGTTGTTTACAAGTTGAAAAAAAATTTTTATAATTTAAATTTATGATTTAGTAGATAAATAAGGTTTGTAATACTTACCAATATAATGTTGAATGATGATCATAATTCTGTGAATTGGCTGACACTTTGATAATGATGGTTGCAGTACCACTAGTGATACTGTGGATAGTTCTCTGTCAGAAGAGTAAATCGATTACAATTAGGATATGGCCAATACTTCGATTGACACGGAATAAGATTGATTAATAACTTATTTGAAAGTGCGAAATAATGGTCTTGTCTGTAGAAATTCTTATGTTAAATGAAGATATGGTGACCGAAAAATCAAAAATAACGCTGTGTATTTGTATTCCTTGATATTTTTAAAAGGGATATTCAATGAGAGTATGTGGACAAAGCTCTTTCTAGGGATTTGATTTAATTGTCAGAGTTGTTTCTTTGTGAGTATATTTTCATTCTATAGAATTTAAAGTTTTTCAGGACTGCTTGCGATTTGGACCTAATTCTGTAATTAACGACCAGTGCTCGGTTTATACAAGCTTGTTTGTATGTGTTGGTCGAGCTATTGAAAGGCATATGAATGATGTATCCTCAATCAGTCCTCAGCTTATCCGTCATTTATCTTATGGTTTTGCTAAAGTTGCTAAGGAAATGGTGAAATATGAACGTTCTTTTTCTCGGGTAATTTTTTTTCCCATCAGTACTCTATAAGTTAGTGTTTTTTCCTTTTTTTTAATAGCATAGATTAGGGAAATTACTTTATTATCCTAAGCAAAGATCCAAAATGAAAGAAAATTACAAACTGCAAAAGATATGTCAGTACTGCTCTACTACCATTAATTGTTTCCTTTTCCTTGTCCTTCTTGGTGAAAATGTCTGATGAATAAGATGGATGAATCTTTCAAAATCTACGCTAAATTTGAAATAAATTCAAATTATCTTAAACATGAGATGGATCATAAGACATATGTGCTTGTCTTTAATCCCGCCTTGGTTCGAAGTGAATTTTTCTGAACTTGACAAGGATAAATTACAAAGTAATATAGGCGTTGTATTATTTGCATATAGAGCTTCGATATTTCTTATTTGTGATTATCTTTCGCTAGTTATTTCAGTTGGCACCTTTCATTATATCGGAATGTCTGGAAGAATCTAAGTGCTTATCACTTGCTTTATTTCGGATTTTTTCAATGTGTGATCGCCATAGTGTCGCTCTTCTTACCACTAATCTACCACCGCTACGAAAGACTCGATTCATCAATTTAAGTCTACAGTTCAAAAAAATTAAAACGGTTCTCTAATTCTAGTGAATAATTATTTCAGTGTCTGAAAAGTTTTTGGAAAGATTTGAAAACTTTCTCTGGAGTAGTAGTATGATTGTGATGTGGTGATTTTATTGTAACAGTATTATTCTGCTTTTTTCCGAAATAGTTTGAATTATGTGTTTGCATCGTCGGTCATAAGTTTTTGAACTATGACACGAATTTCTTTTGTATCTTTACGAATTGCTGAATATCTTTGGTTATCTTTTTGCTGCTTTTCCAAGTTTTTTGTTTACGGATATGTCTGTTTACATCTGATTTTTAACCTAATTCAGCAGCGATGGTTACACTTGCGGATTTTAGAGGTTTTGTGTGCAACAAATTAACAAATAAAACAACTGTTTCATCTCTACCTTCCATTGTGAGACTTGCTAATTGAAGCTATCCATGTTGTTTCATTAGGCTACGAGTAACATTTTCGTTTGTGTTGCTTTTATGTGTTACTCATAAAGTACTGGTATCCCGTGCCATTTTCAGAAATAAAGTAAGATAAGGTAGATAGATTTTCTTGAGAAATGCTCGAGTTCTTGCTAGAAGAATTTTTAAAATTGGTATTCAACAGTGATTATAATGATTCATGTTCTAATAACTCGAATTCAGTTATATTTCATTTTGTTTTTAAAATAAGGAAACAAACTAGCTAGAAATTAGACGATGAAAAAGAAAAAAATCATATCATGTGCTTGGGGTTTCTAAGGTGGCATTTCATGAGGTATTAAATTTTCAATGTTATCCCTTCGAAAATTTAGATTCGGGATCTTTTTCCGGCTTCAGTTTGATTTAATGATTGCATAAATGATCACTTTAGAATAAAAGGACCAGCAAAATCAGTATATCATAATTCAGTTGATAAAATAACCAGCTGTTGCATTTTTATCAGATTCACTGAAATTAGAAATAGACATCACACCGGATGAATTGATGATTATTAAATGATAATTTCAGTAAATAGATCACCGACAATATTGATTATTCTCTATGTCGAATAATGAAAAAATCTGATCCGGAAATGTCTAAAGTGGGATTAATTAAGTAAAATGAAATGGATCAGCCTAGAATTAACTTCCTAGGGATATTTGTAACTTTTAGAAGTCACGTGTCTGCTAGCTTCATTAACTCAATTATGCTACAACTACGTATAAAAATACATTGGTGGTATTTGTCACGAGTAATCCTTCTTAAACACACTTTAAACAGATGTACTAGTTAGCACTCACTGCACGAAGTGATTGTTGATTTGTGCTGTTCTCTAAATAGCTTATTTAGTCTGCTTAATGCTAATTCATAGCTGAATAGCCCGATGACAATTAGTCAACATTATCATTTTCTTGAGTCCCTAAAACCAGTCGTTTCCACAGTTTTTCGATCACCATATTAATTTCGATAGTTTTTCATTTAATGATTTGCTATTGCTTGCGTCAACGTAAAAGGCACTATGGGAGGTTATGAATCAATGAACAAAATCAGAATGGTATTAATGCTTCAGAAAACTTGGAATACCTCGAGAAATATGTTCAAGTCCTACCACAAATAATAGAATTAGCGAGCACAATTAAAATAATCACAACATGTCCAGTTTAATTAAATACGTGCACCAATTAAGTTAAAAAAAAAGTTTTTTCCTCAAAAAATTACAAAATATTCAAAAGTAAAATGGATTGCATTTCCTCACCCGGACGAGATAAAGAATTCAAAATGTCAGCTCTCTAGGCTTTAACTTTTTAAAACTAAATGGTTTGCTTTTCTCCGGTTCACTTTACGAGCCGAGATTCTCGGACCAAACCACTCATTAATTTCAAATAAATGATCAAGTACCATTTGTAGAGCTCTCTGGGGCAGAAACTAAAAAGAATATAATCCGAAATTAATTTTTATAACTGCTCGATCCAATCTTGAACCTATCATTTCCACGTAGCTTCTTATCTGTCATTTCAACCAAGTTACGTTAATTCAGTTTCTAGAAAATCCAACAGCAAATCAATCAATCTATTGTCAAACAATGTGTTCTATTTTCTCTTCAATCTTATCAGACAAAAACTGTTAAAATGAATTATGTTGCTTTACAAACAGCATTTCATTTTACAAAATGATATTTCTTTGCTATTAATTTAAGGATCCTCCTAACTGTTATTTGCGTTCACTCCGCTATTTCTTGCTGACAATGCACTTTTTCTCAGTTTCACTTTTACGTCCCTTCAGCTCAATTGTATTCTATAAAATTTCCACGTTTTTGTTATTGCAACAGGAACTCAACCCTATTTTCTCTTCAATCTTATCAGGCATCGTTGCAAGATATGTTGCTAAATTACAAAAGGACTAAGTTGCAATTCGGCCAAATTAGCAAACAGACAAATTTCTTCTTAAGTAGTCGTTGTTCATAAAAAATCAAAAAACTAGTTTTACTTACAGAACTGCCTGTAATATCAACATGTATCTTTAAAGGTACTATATTTGAAAACAGACCTTTTCAATCAACGTGTTCGTATTTGAGAATATTTATTTGTAGAAGCTCATTTCCTCTGAGGAATAACCTTTGATATTACATACGGCTATTGAATCACACCATGATGGATCATTTATCAATGCAAAAAACCATACAAACATCAGTACTTTCAGAAAGATCACTAATATTTTTTATATCAGCTGTTTCTATTTAAAAAATAATACAGTAGTATTCAACTACGATAAAGTGAAAGACTCTGAAAAGCAAAAGAAGTAATACTGTTAGAGTTCATTTTATCTTCCATCTAATGATATCTTCGAACACGAAGGGAAAGAATTACAGGTCAGGTTTGTGTTAGAAAATCTTTTTGGAATAAAGCACTGGTAACAATTAAAATTTTTTCTGTGTATATAGGTTTGGACTGATCTGTTTTAGATTAGGTAGGAAAGATGAAGGTTTATCTTAAAAATTATACATCCAGGAAAAATGAATGAATAGCGCATCGGAAGCTGTTGAATTTGTCGTACACTCGCCTGAGGTTCTCTAGTTGTAGCAGTTAATGTTTCACTGAAGACCCATGTAGAATGTTGTTACGAGTAAATATTCTTGAAACAAATTATGATGATCGACTTTCGAATAACTTTAAATTGGAGAGAGCGAAAATCTTCAACTTGATGCAACCCTTAACACAAAGATAGTGAATGAATTTCAGGGAGCTATTTTCTATCGAAAAACCAATAATTCAAAACTTCGTAGTACCTATTGGAACACTGTCCCAAACAGAAATTTCAGTGGGGGGTATTTATTTCAGAAACTTCATTTTCTAACATCAGCAACTACGACCTAGAAATTTCAAAATTATTTGCTACTGTAAGTACAGTTTACATAAATTGGAAGAAACCAGAAAAACAACTGATAATTTCAAACATTTTAAGAAAAGCAAGAAGCCAACCTTTCTTCTACTGGTTACTGCTAAATAAGCACAAGAATAAATTTAAACAAGCATATAAAAGAAGGAAAAGCAGAATTTTGGATCATTTCTGAAATAGAGGCTCATATATGAAACAGATAATCACACTAATATTCGTGAAAAAGTGACCAAACAATTGCTATCAACATCATCATTATTTACTTATCACCAATCTTTGTTGAATGACACTCTTTGATAGGCGTCAACAAGGCATTTATTTTCCAACAACAATATGATTTCAATATGATACCAGTAAATATCAGATGCCCATTAAAATCAACTTTTCTGACTAAACTCTTTGGAAAAACGAACTTAGGAAGACAGCAAAAATCCTCTGTTGAATATATATCATTTGTTTTTATTTGATCATTTTATAGGACGCTTAAAGTTCTATCGCTTAAAGTCTATTACGCTGCTTCTTCGCTAGGATATCTTTAGTGAAACAATAAACATCAAGTGAAAGAAAAAAATTGTGAAACGTAATAGCAAGATTGAACTAATCCAATATATTTCGATTTCACAATGCTTTATGGGTCGACGTTGAATCATATTCTTGCTGCGTGATGCTTAGCCGATGCCTCGGTCCCATACCCCACTGAAACAAGCAAAAACGTCAGTAAAAAATTAACTAAGGATTATTACTGCTTGCGAAGGCGTTGAATCAAAGCATCATTATTTTGCTTCATTCCAGTGCTCAGTCCTTTCAATTTCAGTAGATCTCAAAGTCAATATTGTATAGTTCAGTAAACTATATCAAAAATAATACAAGTCACATTAATTTGGATAAATTTCCCAACAATTACTGAGTAAACATAGCAAATTCTTCAGGAATCTATAATGAATCAGTATAGATTATCTTGTCATCCTCTTTACTTTTTTCATAAAGTTCATAAAAAAATATTTTGCAATTTGGATTCCTGAAGTAATGGAAGCTAAATATTAAGTGATCACAAAGAATATTAAGAAAAAAGAGAAAAAATCACATAACTTCAAGAAAAACTGTTGGCTGAGTACTCAAAGTTTGCAGAAAGTCGAGGATAAAGGAATGTATTTTTAACACTTAAGTCAACTATTAGCAGAATAATATGGAAAAATCTATAAATCTGGCTAGCTGATCATAGTTGCCATACTTTTCTACTCCTGAATAATTTTCTCAAAGATTTCCAATCTTTATCAGTTCGGCGGAGAATTTTTTATCAATGAGTAATAATGAGTCATTTAATCTGAAGAAATTTCACAGCAGTTAGACCAAACAATCCACCACGTATTTGATAGGGAGGATTTGGTTTCATAATTAATGCACCTGGAAATGTTTTCAGTGGATTCATTTCAATGCATCAAAAATATTACCGCCAATCGATTTGTCGTAAGACTTCATTCATATACTGCATAAGGAATTACAGTAGTTGCTTGGTTGTAAGCATAAATTCTTTCTTATTACAAAGGAATGAAATAAATGCTCTGTTAACTTTATTCATTTCATAAAGAGGTGAAACAAACATTCCGAATTGATTACGAGTGGCTACAAAGGGCAAGTTGTACTGCTATATCTTGTAATAAGTTTTGAAAAGATTATGGATCAGATAAAGTGGTAAATAAACATGAAGCAAATTAAGCTGAATTTGTATAAGACGATCTAAATCTAAAAACAAAACAGCAGTTCAGTATTACCATTGACAACTTTTCTAAATTTTATTAAAAGGGAAGTGTGAAATTCACAAACCTTAGCAAAGACAGTTTTGTCATCTGTTTCGGATACGCAGCACCATAAAATACAAGTTACCGAGATTATGAATATTATGGAGAAGAAGGAGATCCAGACGGCAATTGGTCCAAGATAATCTAACACATCTAGTTGTTGCTTCAGATCAGCCATTCCTGAAATGAAGATCTGTGAATACTTTCAACTCTGTTTACAATCGCTTAGTGAACAGGCATATTCAATACATTTATTTATTTAAATGGTGGAGTCTTTGAAAAAGCAAACAAATCGTTAGCTTTCCAATGTAATATTTGCGATTTTCAGTAATGGAGATTCAGGCCATAAATATAGAAAAGTGTCATTTGAACCCAAATTCAGAAAACTTTTAGAAATAAAAGAGATGGGGTGAGGCTGGATAAATAGCCAGTATCAAAAGCAGCATCAGCATCAACTGTGGTAGTAGTAGCTCAGAATAAATCAATACTTTAAAACTAGCTAGCTAGCTAGAGTTTCGTGAGGCGAAATGATGCAAAACACGTCGATGTTGTGAATCAGTTGCTCGTTCCTCCATATCGAGTTGCCAAGGATTGCTGGAATTGTGTGAAGTGTGCTGTGCTTTTGGCTTCCTGGAGAATTCTGATCTGCGAGCTCGAAAGGCAATTTATGCTAATGGCTGAACAATACCTTCACAAAATTGAATTTCTTTACGAACAGAACCACTTCATCACGATAATATTCATCTACGGCATTAGAGCTTGTGGGGAACTTTTCTTTTCCGAAACTAAACTATTCGAAAGTTCTCTTCCATCGGGAACGCCACATTCATTTCATCCCTGTACTCGTAAAGATTATATCAGTTCATTTCTTCTGATTGGTAATCTCACACATGCTGCAGAAGCGGAAAAGTAAACCTAGGCTTAAACTGCTAGCAAACTTCCACTACTAAAAAAGAAAACCGATGCTATATGCTGCACATGTGAAGAATTTTTGTATAAATGATTGCACTGAATGAAAAACGAAGGATAAAAGACTTCGCAAAAAGCAAAGCAAACAGATATGAAAGAGTGGCATTTTTGGAAAGCATCGCAGTTTCACAGTCTCTTTCAACTAACAGACTAGTGCCGAATTATACCAATCCAGTTTTTGATTGTATAAAGTGGTCATACATTTTCAAAACTTATGTTGGAGAAAGATCAGCAATTAACCATTATTATTTGATTCGATTGTGACCAGTCTCTGAAGTGGTTTATCTGGAAATTTTGAAACTTCCATGTGGATTTCATATCGTTTTTTCGAATAGCTACTCAAACTATTTCTCAGGCTGAGGTTTCTCTCCTTCTTAAAAACCAACTTCGAATATATCGTAACAGTTATCATAACAATACCTCAATACCATTAACCGAAAAGTTTCCGATTTATCATTCGTAGTTTTTGTTTTTATTAAAATATCTGAATTCAGTATAAAAATATCATAATTGAGTAATAAAATCAATTATTTGAATATGGGACAAAGTCATCTCTTTCATTTCACTTTGTACTTCCGAAAGATTTTAATTTTTTCATTCCAACTTTCACTTTTGTTGTCAACAACATGTGCTGGCATAAAAAGCAAATTATCATTCTTCATGATACATTTAGTAACAATTCCCTCTACCTTTTGCAAACTCTTTCTAATGCCATTCATTTTTTCTAAAACAAAAAAAGCAACTTTGGTAAGGACCCTGAAAATGGCCTTCCATTGTGCTCATGGAAGAAAAGTTTTGGTTCGGAAATTATCTGCTGAATTATTAAATAAGTTGAATTCAGTCCTTTGACATTTCAGTAGCTGAATACTGAGCTGCCTTCTTTAAAGCATACTTTTGGTATAATTGGCCAAATTCTAGACATCGACTCTTTATTCTGCCCATTGAAACGTGTTGAAATTAAAATATTGGAGAAGATGTGATGGAACACATAATTTTCAGAAATCCAAATAATCAGTTTATGTGGATGATTTAAAAAAATGTCTTTAAGTTGGTCATAATACTTTTTCGGAGATATTTGGGGGAAGAATACAATGATCAAAAAAGATTTGTTTCTCATGCTAGTGTCGTAACTCATATTCCAAAAGCTTTCTTTTTAATCCACTTCTCAAAATTACAAATTCCTTTAATCAATACTATCCCCATAAAAATAAAAAATAAGTAAATTCATTAAATAAGTCGAATAAATCAGACAAATTAAACAAATTAAATTACGTTAATTAGTTAATTAATTAAAAGAAAATACATACATAAATAAATTAAATTTAAATAAATAACTCATAGTCTCCAACCCAATTCAATATGGGATTTAACGAAAAGAAATAATGACTTATAAAATTACCAATTAACAAGATTGTCACGACCAGTCTGATTAAAAAATATTTCCTGCTATTTGAGCTTAAGTGCTGATAAACGACATACATTGCTTATCAAAGCTGGAAACCAATGCTTAAATTTAAATTTGAGACAAAGCTTAAACTTGTAAAGCCAAAGAATTTCCTGTAAATTACGATGAGAACCAAAAAATATGGTTAATATGGTAATGATGTTCATAACATGGAGTTGCAAGAAAATTCCACTTACAGAAATTTATCGACCTTACGGTCCAAATGTGATACAAATATTCATACAAGAACTAATAGTTGTAAAATACCTTCTGTGAATTCGCCATTATCCGAGCTTAGTATCCTTGCTGATATGCAGTGATCAGTGATTACCTATTCCGTGATTGATTTAGGAAGAGTTAAGGAAATTGATCCTTTGATGCAATCCTTACTCATAGAACACTGAAATGAATGAGTGCAACCTTCATTACTGAAGCTCTTTTCTTCAGGTCTCAAATTTAAACGGAGAAATGCACAGGTACGCTTACTATTCACTAAGACCGTATCTGCTTCAATTTAGAATGTGTAATAAAAGAATTCATTCCCTTCGGCATCTTTTTTACGTTAAACCTCAAAATGTAGCTTACCAGCTGATCTAAATGATCATTAAATGTGCACAATCTATTTCAATTTCAACCATTTCGAAAAATTTTAACTTCACCTTACCTGCAACATACCACTAAACTTATAACTAACACAATTTCGGGATAGTTTTGTCATTAAATTGATTTCCTATTTCCATTTCGATTTCTCGGAATCGCCCGATGCAGCTCAAAACGAAACATATAGTTTCTTCCAGTAAAAAAATCTGGTGAATTCCACTAATTAAATTTAATGTCGTTATTTGGCACATTAAACATAAACAGGGCTATGTAAAAGGTATTACTCTAGCGGAATGGATTTCGACTAGAATTTTATGACCAACGTCATTAATTTTCTTCGTTAATTCCTTGCATTCCTTCCAAAACAAAATATAAATTGGGTTGATTTATCGAAATAGGAGTTATTTCAAAAATCAACTGCACACCACAGCTAGCTCCAATCGATCATCATAGTAAAGTAACAGTTTATCATAAATTGTAAATTCTTTAACTGATTCGATATAATGTTTAAAACGCACTGATTTTTTCACTTCTAGCAATACATATACTGTCAGGAATCAAACTACGTTAGATTCTACCATGAGCAAAGTTCCCATTAATATGCACCTATTAGTATTTTCATTTCTAGTTTTTTTTTTTTTTAATTCGGTCAACTATAATTTCCGCATTCTCAACAGAAATGGCCTAACAGTGACAACTACTTTTTAATCTGATCTCTTGAACAGTTCAAACGATTATCATCTTACAGCCAACATAGCTGAAATATTTCTGCAGTTGAATACTTCCAGATATTGTATTCTCAATATCTACTCAACGATAGTTAAATAATAGTTTTACTTACTTCCAGATTCCTGTCATTACCAAAAAATTACAGAACACTGAAAAATACATTATTATAGTGCTCATTATCACCGTTTATAGCCAAAACTCACTATTCGTCTTTGGGATTATAAACTTTTGCTTATAATCGTATAAGACACATAAGTATTTCAATCTATACTATTACTTTTTCTTGGAGTCTAATATTCAGGGAAATTGTTTTTCTTCATCAAAATGTTGAAATTTCCAATATAAATAAAGTGTTGCAAAATATTGACTTATCGATAGATTTTTTGCGATTCACTAAATTATTACACTTGTCTGCTGTTCACTAACAGCAATTGTTAGTAAGCTGAAATCCATCAAAACAACTAAGAATTATATACTATCCATTAATATTATGATATATTACTATTCACAAAAAAAATTTCAAACAATTGCAATGATACTGACAAACTCCCCTCATACATAGTAAATCTGTACTTGAAATTTAAAACTGCCTTAAATGATACATACATTCTTATAAAATTGCATTAGCCAAGACAAATGATTTCAGTTTATTGCCAAATTATTTCAATTTATTGAATAACATATAGCAAGATATCATAAGAATTTTATATTTTGTTGTCAAACATCTTTTTACATTGCTAGATGAAATCCTTTAAAAAATACGTTGTTTGAACATGTAATTTAAATATGGGACAGAAATATATTCCCGAAATAAACAAAACATGGACACTACGAGCAATGAATTTATCATTAAAAATAATATATTTCAAAAATTAGTGACTCAGGACATGATGAAATAAAATTTAGTAATTAAAAAAAAAAAAAAAAAAAAAAAAACCGGGAGAAGAAANNAAAAAAAAGGAAAACAAGAGGACATGTTACATGACAGGTGACAGCTGTCTTTACGTTCTTCTCATTTAAAGCAAAAAAAACTCTACCATGTTGTGGTAAAGGACAGGATTACATTCTGCTCAAAATAACTGGAATGTGGTTTAATCATACTGGAATCTAATTTTTCTTTTGCAACTGCGACATGTGAATAAAGAATGACAAAAACGTTTCCAATATTCTTTTCAAATATTTCAAAATATCCCAATTGCTAATTCATCATAGAAATAAAAATTTGGAGAAAAATAAAGAAGTAAAAATAGTACATTTTTCATCTGAATATTCAACTTCTCTAAGAATTTTAGCATTAATTAGGCACCATGAAATGAGAAAAAATTCTATCAGGAAGATAATTAATAATTGAGATCAGGTTGAAAAAACAAACCAGGTTTTACACAGAATTGATAGAATTAATAAGAATTTTTCTGGAAACTTCCGTAATAAAAGAACCTTCAATTACCAAAATCCTAAATCTAGGTTACATCAATATAAATTCGTCTTCAAAGAATTTCCGATTAAGAGATATGTTCAAAGCAAACTACACAATTGGAAAAGAGCACATTAGATATAAAGATATTAGAATCTCAACAAATAAGGTTAGAAATCAGTCCATTGAAATCCATAGTTCAAGCGTACATATATTTAAGAAAATTGGAGCGGACTGCATTCTAACCTTCAATTTTCTTCAGTAAGTGCTTTAAGTAGCTGTAGTAGTAGCATTGAAGAAAATTTAAAATACAAAAATTT
>PQVD01000449.1:0-10631 GCA_003012265.1 Setaria equina | reverse complement strand
AAAAAAAAAAAAAACTATCACTTACTTAATCATTCTTGTTTCTGCAGTTCTCATACTCAATGAATTTTTTTTTTGGAACCTTTGAATGACCCGTGAATTTTCTGGGGCTTTTTAAGTCCAAAATAGAAATAACTACATTTGATTCATTTTACATCTCAGTTGAAACACCTTTCACAAAATTAAACCCATAAGGAACTAAAAAAATAGACAAAGAAAAAGCAATTAAAAGACTTGTAGTTCTCTACAGTATCTTCAATCCAACTTTTAGCTAACTCATCATTCAACCACTCTACTGCCCTGCATTGGAAATTTGAAATGTCTCTAAAAACTTTTCCAGAAATTTCCAACCCACTAAATCTGAACATAAAATTTTTACTATGAATATCAGACACAAGAATTTCATTTTTCTCTCATTATAAAAAGCACGGTATCAGTTGAACCGTGCGCGAACTATGAATCTTCCGGTTATTCAACAACAAATCATAAAAAAGCATCCTCTTCGTCATCATCATCGTCATCACAATTTGTACCAGCAGAAACAGAAACAGTACGTAATTCATCTAGTGTATTTTTCCCGTACATCATCGATCTAGAATCAAGACGTAATAGCGTGCATGGATGGACACGTGATGAAGATGGTGAGGCTTCGTTCTGGACAGCCCGAACTGTTACATTTGTTGTCGAGGATGCTGCGCTGCGACGTGACTTCTTTGCTTTCTTTAGCATTTTTGCCTGAACATTCAAAAAACGTCTATGGTATTCCCACAAAACTTCAATAAAATCTCGTATGAAAAAAAAAATACAGAAGACAAAAGAATTCCTAGGCAAGCAAAAAAGAAAAGAAATGAAAAAAAACAGCAAAATATCTAGAGTATCCGAACCCTGCTTGATTCAAATCATCTACTTCCTTCTGTAAATTAAGAATTGTAGAAACAAAGAAAGATGGTTCTGGATTTTTTCATCTAAATTTATTTGAAATTCTCGATTTTAATGTACAAATACAAATACTTTTAAGCGTATCTCTGACTAACAGTCAGAGATAAGCCATTTTGTAATTTAGACAACTTCAAGATGACACTTAGAATAAGCGGTTTTGCTCTCGTCCCACGAGATACAGCAAAATTTAACTTCGATACAGTGGAGTTGGTGATAGAATACCCCTTAAGTCAATGATGCCAATAGCAACAATAAATTAAGAAATGTCTACTGAAAAATCTAAACAAAGTTGCACTAAATTCAGGATACTAAGGCTAAGCTCATAAGCTAAATGAACTGTTCGGTGCTAGCAGCCTTCGCAACTTCATTTCAGAAAATAACTTTAGTGATCCCGGATATAACGGTACCTTCATGAAGTACAATGAAAAGAATTGAAAAACTTTGTATATTTTAATATGTTCCTGATATGGATCTCTTCCTTTACAACCTTACTCCCAACCCTTCTAAAATTTAAGAAATTGCAAAAACTTCACGTTTTAGATAATTGCATCTTCTTTGATTGATCAGAACACTAAGGGATACTTCGTTTCGGGAACCAATAACAATAACTGAGCTTAACGACGATCATTCTATTTCCCTATATCTTGCAATAAGTGAACATACAGCCTCCACCAAACATTCGTCTAATAAATTTAGTAGCTAAATTAAAGTCTTCCTAGTAGCAACTCATCAAACTCCAGTACATATTAGCAAATGGAAATAAAATAGAAACATAATGGAAAAAGCGAATACATTCCTCACGTAATGTAATTTTATGCAAGAGCCATCCGGCCTAATTAAAGCTACTCATCGGATACAAGGAAAATGAACTAAAAATAACACTGTATTTCAAAATGACAAGCAATATCAATAAAAAGGTAACAAAGGAGAGAATATACAAAGACTTCATTATTTCTTACCGCTGTCAGTAGAATCTTCAAAAAACTTATGAGTCAATAAACTTGAAACCTGATTAATTTCTCTCCTACACAATCATCAGTAGAAATAAGAAATCATGAGAAATTCTTACTTTAAGAGCAGATTTCAGAATTGTTATAGTGCCAGGTGGTTGAATATGTGGCTCACCATCCACTTGGACTGGCCATTCCTCATGTGTTGTGATTCTTATCTGCAAAAAATATATCTCAAAAGAAAAAAAATAAATAAATAAACATGCTAGGACGAGAACATTTATATTTTGAGAAAATCGCTATGACTGGAAATTTCGAAGCCGATGGTCTTTATCAGAGAATGGAAAGGTATGTACGTTCTGATATCTTTCAGGAGTAGAGTGCTTTTACTAGCTGCACATATAGCAGCGGCAAGCTATAACTATCGAGAAGGTTTCAGGTGATTCGTCCCGCCCGTGAAAACATGTAGTCCAAATACCAATAGTTCGGCCACTAAAAATGAATATAGAATTCATATCGCAACTATTCCGTAAACGATAATGCGAAATAGCGACTAACGAGCCGTTGCAGCATCTTTAGATGTATTATACTGAGTGATACAATTTTCACAAAACAAACTGAATTGAACAGCAAATCTAACTAATCGGATAACTGAGCTATCAAGGGCACAATTTGAATCTCAGAATCTCTTGAAAAAATGTCAGGTGAGGAACAAGCAAATTTTTTTTACTATCTATAATTGCTTGATTCCAAACAATAAATATTTCCGCAACAAAAATATTAACTTACACTCCCTCCTTGCGCGATTCTTATACCTGCCGATAGTTTTGACTGAATAAGACCTAATCGTGAAACATCTGGGATACCAACTACCTAAAAATAATGAATCTTGTACCAATCTGCAAAAGGAAAATAGTAATTTTTAACTGCAAGGAGTGAAAGTTACACATTGGTCCAATATTTAAACTGGCTAAACTATTTTTTACAACAGATAAAATCAGAAAGAGGGACACAGAAAAGTTGAACTAAATTAAAATTTACGGGAATCCAAAGGAGTTAAGCTAAAGGGAAAATTACTTCAAGTAGTCCATCATAATGTGTCGGCTTTTGAAACTGTCCTTCTTCTTTTGCTGTCCCCCAAGGATTTGCTCCACTCCCCCAACTGAAAATCATTTACAATCAAACAACCGATATTCTTCTAATATTTAGCCATTAGGGATATATATTTAATAAATCAAATTTGATAATATAGTTCGAAAAGTTTAAATTGGACTTTTCGGAGTGAGATAAGCCCCCGGATAATCGTTTCGCTTTCCAGCAATTATAATTTACCGAATATAACTGTTACAAATTAGTGTTTGGTTTAAAATGATAAAAAAAAATAGATTTTAAGAAATAACAGAACACGTTAGATGTTTTCTCCTTCACCTGCTCATATTCTTTAATTCCTTTAATAAATTCAATACAAAAAAAAAAATGACGAAATATCACACCTGAGCAAGTTCAAGACAATAATACCCTCGATGCACGGTAATTCAATCACTTTACCATCCACCTCTAGCTCAACTCGCTTCCAAAGATCCTTACATGTCCTTTCAAAGAACGCTTTTTGCAAACCAATCTTTACATATTGCGTTTTGTTGAACAAACGTGAACTGAACTTTTCCGGATTTGCATCTCTCTAAAAACCGGAATTTTAATCACGCCAAGAAAACATTAATGATTAGGATAGGTAGTCCAATCTAACAATCAACAGCCTAGTTAGTGGCTCTTCTAACAACTTAATATTCCGATAAACTCTGGTCACCTCAAAGGCTGCTACGTGATCTTTTTCGCGTAATCCAATAGATATTATAATCGATGTGCAATAATTTATATCAAACAAATGATTATGTTTTAATTTGATCATGAAACTGTAAACGAAGATAACTCTAACCCTGTTGTGAAACTGCAGACAGACGTCAGCATCGATCCCAATCCCAAAGTAATTATTCATTATAATCATAGAAGTTTGATCCTCAGGATTGTTCATCATTTGCTCTGCATCCGGACTTGGTTCAACACTAGATGTTGTTGGCGGTTGTGCACGTTCTTCCTCATGAAAAACTACTGCCCATCTGCAATCTTTATTTTACCAATTTTGAAATAATCTAAAAGCACAGAACTGTCTCAGAACTCTTTCTTACCCAAACTGTGTTCAAATATGGGGATTATGTAGGTGCAATAATGTTAAAATAATCAAAAGCTTAAAAATAATCATCACCTATCTAAGCGTACTTCTTCAGCCTCAATAACATCTTTAAGAATATCCATTGGGTTCTCTTCACCGGTATAACCACCACCCCAACGTAAAACTCTTGCCAAATCGTTGCCGGTGCCCAATGGAACAATACCACAGGGTGGAGAAAAACATGCAGCATCCTGAAGAACATTTTTTAACAGCAGTCTAGGGAAATATCAAAATCAGATTCGAATCTTAATTTTTTCCGATTAAATTTTTTCAAGTCGTACAAAGGCCACTAAATAAGATAATTTGGGATAGCATAAAATAATATACGATAACAACTAACCTGTTTAGCAATATCCAAGCACTGCAAAACCCAACCAATTGTACCATCACCACCGCAAGCCAAAATTTTATACTTTGGAACATTTCGGAAAACATAGAGCCTAAAATCATATACAGTAATGCTTAAAATTTGCAGCCATAATCTGCTTTGGTTGTTTTACCTCTCAATATAAACAAACTACTTCAATAGTGAACACAAAAATGTATAATGGTTAAAAAAGAAGTAAAAGTTCTTACCCAACTAACGGGCCACCTTTCAATACATCAAATACTTGGAAAGGATTCAGTAATCGTCTGAATGCTTTGATGAGTTCACTACCTTGACAACCACCACTTTTAACATTCACAAGTACCAAAAGAGGTTCACAATCTGGTGACAACATATGAGGCTAAAATTGAAGAAACAATAAAAGACTTATTAAATTTGAGTAATAATGTATGATCTTTGTATCAGTGATCGAGACTGCATCGACAACTCCTCCTCAATACTTGTACCATAAATAAGGACTTGCCGCAAAAATGAAAGAATTAAAATTTCCCATTAATCGACCATGAATTTAATTCACTGTTTTCAGTTTTCTACGTGTTGCAGAGAACCACATAACATTAATAAATTATCCATTGGCCAACCTGAACATTGGGAAGACAAAGTACTATTAATTTCTTTTCTTCGTAAACTGCATTTTGAAGACGTTGCACAGCTGAAGTTGCAGCTTTTGCTGTATTGAATGTAATCACAAGTGAGCCATATTCAAAATATATTGGTCCAATAGCAGTAAATGGCTTTTCTGAACTCAAAACACACATTAAAAGAGCGTTAAGTTTTCATTACATGTAGATGGAATTACTCATCTTATATTCCATTTCCTTAAATTATGTTTCAAATTTTTAAATTTAGAAAACTACAAAAATCTTTCGAAACCTAGTGGAAAATAAAAATGATTCTTAGTCAAGCTTCCCTGAACTCCCATAAATGAAAAAGAAGTAAAAAGATATAGCAACTCACGACTACTGCGAACAACAAAAAAGATAACATGAACCGCCAGTGATACAAACGTCTCCCAACTAATGTGAGAAATATATAATAACCTTTAGCCCCCAATAATCTCAGAAGAATCCTTTCATATTGTCTTTGAGCCAATGAGAGTGGTAAATTGCCAACAAAAACAGCGTGATCATGTGGGTCGTCTTTTTCTTGGATATAAAAACGAACAACGTGATAACGTCGTAGGGAATCCTGGAACTTGAAGAGGTGAAAAAGAATGAAAAGAAACAAACAATAGAAAAAGCAAAACAATAACGCCTTGATGGATACTAACCAAATAGTACCTGAAATGAGTTCGAGTTTTTTTTTTTTTTTGGGAGGGGGAAGGAACTTTTCTCTGGTTTAACTACCACCACTGAAACTGTAAAGCACTACGATTTTCACCCTTTTCCCGTCCAATATAGGAAAATCATTTTAAACTACACCTTCCTTAAATTGCGTACAAGTTGCAGCATGTTTTCCTGTGGATTAGCAGTTCTTTCAGCAACACCACGATCAAGAGAAACTTCAATTAAATTATAACGATTTGCTGAATTCCGATCCAATCCAAATCGATCCAATGCTTCCGCCACTGCATCCTGCACCAGTGTTTCTTTTGTTACTGATAACGAACAAAACGTAACCGGAACTCTAAAAAGGACTAAATTGTATTTCATTTTTTCTGTGATTTCCGAATATCCTTAGCTTCTCGACTTTTTGAAATGAAAATCTTTTTGACGGGGGGAAAGAAACTACGATATTACCATTTATTTAATTCGTTAGGGCTGATCCTGTACTTTAACTTGACTTTGCATTTCATAACTTCATCTCGAGGATGAACTGAATTACATTTAAAAAGTCTTTAAAAGGTAATGCAGCTTATATACAGTGGAAGAAGAAATTACTCAAATTAATAAATCGTTGGAATTAACCTAAGCCATCCACCATACAATTTAACAGCTGTTTTTTCAGGATCATCTTTATAACGGAGGAAAATTTGTGCGCGACGCCCTTCAGGTCGCCGTACATTTCTCAATGGCACAGGATCTTCAAGCAATTCTTCCTCTCCATCTGAAAAAAAAGAAAAAAAAACTTAAGTTTTTCACTGCTAAAATTTATTCCACAAATTTTAAAGCTGAATTGAAAAGTAAGAAATGTCATAGCTGTTACCAACAGCAAAATTCCCAAAAAAAGTATTGAAGTTAAAACTCACTATCATTAAGCACTTGCGTGATATAATAGCAATCAGGACTGTCGCTGATATGAAACCTCCTGAGTGCCACGTCCTAATACAAATTTTATATGAAGATGAATCTACTGTGAATTGAAACAGATATTTTTAGCTGAATAATCAACTGCAGTAAGATCCATTGAAATATTCCAAATATAGGTTTTAATTGTGTACATAACATACACAATTAATTTAAATCTATTGTTGGAACATTCTGCTTACAGTTCAAAGAAATGGTTCATTCCATAGTCAAATGTTATAGCGAAATAGGTCAATTTTTGGCATTTTCGACTTTAACCAAACCAATAAAAACGAAAAAAAAAAAAAAAAAACTTCCGACATCTAGTCATTGCAGATGGTAGAACAAAGTACCTCACTGAATATAACGACTATCCCATTTTGGTTTGCTGACAAGTCCGGTAATAAACTAAGAAAAATCTCTCTAGATATTTCTAATGTATTGATTCTATAAAAACATTACCCACATTTTTAACATAATTCCAAACCGCTCACACTAAGGTCTTATTTTAATTTCAGCCATCTTATTTTAATTCGCCAATTTTTAAGACTCGTAATAGCAATATGTTGCCAGTATTGAAATTTAAAAAGAAAGTTAATTTACTCGTATTTGCTGCATGGAGGCCGTTTTCGGCACAGCGGCAGTGCGATACACATGTTTCCTGAGAGAACTATTGCCATCAAAGATACGTAAAATCTCGTAATCCTCCTTCTCTTTTGTTTCACCTAGTGAACTTGATGCGAAATCTTCCGTATGTGTTTTCACTGGTGATGACGCTGAAGAAACCCAAAAAATTCTAAAAAAATAGCGGTCTTTTTCAAAAAGAGTTTAAAAAATTTCGAAAATATTCAGGAAACGACTGAATAAGTGATTTTACCAAAAAGAAAATTAATCTTTTATCAAGTTGATCCTGTATTTGCAAGGTTTTTGAACTAAAAAGCTAAACTATGTCAAAATAAACTTCCAAAAATCAAGATAGAGGAAAGCGAACATTATTTGTACTTACTGCAAAAAAAAAGAAAAAAAAATACGTTGCTGGTTGAAACCTTCGAGATGAGTTCCTTGAATGTTAAGCAATTGTTCCATTGGGAGCTCAGTCCTTGGAATTGTTAGTGCATTTGGTGGTAACATAATCTTCCTCAGCGCACCAAAATCGCATTCAAGAGACATTTGACGATAACAAATCGCATGAGCCTAAAAACCAGTAAAACAATTTCCTATAAAAATTCCTATTTCTTTCCTAATTCCTTTGCTTTTTCAATTCCTTATACCACCTCTAAATTCTTGCGTAAGCTATTTTTATTGCTAATATAACTACTTTCTTCACTGACGGTTTTTTGCCTTATATCTTGCTGATATATGAAAAATTTTCAGTATTTCCTCTACAGTATGCCGAAGCTCAATATCTCTTTGTTCTTTGACACAGCTAAAGGCTGTCTTAAATTTTCTCGGAAAAGCCTCGCTCAGTAAAACAGAAATTATCTCTGAGAATCTATTAAAATCGTATGTGATTCGGCAAATCTCCTACCACAGCTAGTGTTGGATTATTACAAAGTGCCACCTGTTTAAAAGATTTCCAAAGAATAACCTGCATATGATAAATAACTTATTTACATTACCGCAAGTTGACAAAATTTTGGTTATATAAAAAAAATATAAAAAAAAGCTTACCGTCGCGGAGCACCAACCGCATTTCATACCAGCTAAACATTCACAAGACCAACATCCTTTTCTACACACAACGCATTTGGAATCACGCGGTATATTGCCCTCCCTCATGTGATGATGCTGCACTTGCTTGCTCTGAAAAGAAATAGAACAGTGTGATGACCACTTTTTACTTAAAATAGATTCAGAAAGGCGAGTCCAAATTGTTATTCAGTCATATATAAAGTCCTTTCGACATGTACATAATAGCAGCTCAATAATAAACGTCATATAAATGAAGAATATATTTTGAGTTAAAGATGGAAACAAACTATCCCTCAGGCTTAAAGCCCAAGGTACTTTATTTGACACTAAGACACAGAGTATGCAACTCCCTAAGCAACAAGTTTAATATTAGACACCTAACAGTGTGGCTAAATTATAATAAATGATTTTGGGACTACTAGTACCATAGTTATAAATTAAATTAGTAAATTAACACAAAATCAGCAAACTTATCTCCCCAATCAAAAAAAAAAGAGAATATTTCACCAGCTACAATGCCATGAAACTAAGAACTTGGGTATTACAGCGAGAAACTTTTTAAAAGAATGATAACTTGGAAGTAAGGAAAACATACCTTATCCAAATTAGGCACATACGTAGCAGCTTCTTTACAGTCACTTACTGCTAAATCCTGACAATCAACGTGCACGTAATATTCACAGACTGAAATGGAAACAGCTACTAAATGAATTAATATTTGCAACGAATTTTGAAGAACTATGAAAGCCTTTAATTCACCATGTCCTTTATCATGTACTGGAGTGAATCAACAGGAACACGGCAGAGAAAAGGAAGAATGGCTCCCTAAATTCACATTACTCAATGACTTTTGTTCTCAATATTCTGCCAACTAATATAGAAAAATTAAAGCAGAATAATGTTCTTAAGCCATTCAGCAATTGCCTATCTATCATAACGACAAAATTTTGGAAAAAAAAAAACTCATAAATCCGTATAGTAATGAAAAAAAAAAAATCAATAGAAAAAAGAATTTAAATTAGTAAAATAAATAGAAAAATAATAATATTATAAAAAAAAAAGAAAAAATTTTATTAAAAAAAAAAAAAAAAAAAAAAAAAAAAAAAAAAAAAAAAAAAAAAAAAAAAAAAAAATTAATTAATGAAATGTTGACAGAAGCAACGCACTGATTTAATTTTCGTTTATTTACTAAAAGGAAAAAAAAAAAAAGAAAAACAAAATAAAAAAAAGAAAAAAAAATAAAAAATGAAGAAAAGAAAAAAAATAAAATAAGAAAAATAATAAAATAAAAAAAAAAAAAAAAAAAAAAAAAAAAAAAAAAAAAAAAAAAAAAAAAAAAAAAAAAAAGGTTAACTAATACATTTGAATTAATTATTTTCGTTTTTTTTTTCTTTCCCTGTTGCATAAAGCGATAAATTATGTTTTACAGTATACCGCTAAGAGTTACGATAAACCACAGTATATTTGTGATTAGACAATAGAAAGTTAAAATAAGATGAGAAAAAAAAGTAATAAATAATCTGAGTTAATTTTGGTATATAAAAAATGAAGATATGATAAAAATAATACATTTGCATTAGTTATCTTTTTTTTTTTTTGTTGTTATCAGTTATATTATACTAATGGAAATATTTAATATGCCAAAAAATTGTATATTTCATCTACTATTTTATGAACTAATAAATATAATTAAATTTTATGCGCTTATAAATTTTTATGTACTAATATTTTATACACCAGTAAGTATAATTTTTATTATACCAACAAATTATAGTATACTAATGGATTACGGTAAAATAGAATACATGCTAATAGGTATATTATTATTAAAATATTGTTGCGAAAAAAAAAAAAAAAGAAAAAGAACCGAATTTTTTTTTTATCAAATATCATTTCCTTTTCATTTTCATTTTTTTTTTTTTTTTTTTTTCAGGTATTATGCGTTATATGGGTGATGAAAGTTTAAAACGTGGCCAAACCTTAACTGATTGCGTTTATGAGCTTTTAATGATTTGTCATCAATACCAACCACTTCGTGATGAAGTTTACTGTCAAATTATCCGTCAAACAACCAACAATAAAAGTTCAAGGTAAAAAGAAAATAGAAAAAAAAAAAAGTGAGGGGGGGAATAATGAATGTAATTAGAAATGAAAAATGCATTAAAATTACTCAAATAATTATTATACAAAACAAAAAAAAAAAAAAAAAA